>CM042544.1:15564255-15819255 GCA_023630585.1 Cranoglanis bouderius
CAGCTGTTGATTATTTTCCTATAACAGCACATACCATACCATACCATGTTTTTTTTAAAAATTATTCTTTACATATTACACAGTTCTATATGCACACATTGAACTGCATACAGCAGCTAACTCTGCATTCCTACACCCTGCATATATTATATATACATACTTCTTTCTATGTATCAGCAATATTTGCAGTGGCCTCTGCCTCTGTTAACACATGTACACAGACTCAGCACAAACACACACACACACACACATACACACACCCCAAAACTAAGAAACGCATACACACACAACAAAGAAGTCTGTACACGCATCTATCTGCACATGTACACAAAATAACAGCTTCAAATCTCTCATTCCTGTGTGACTGTAGAGAGTCTATGCGCATGTATCGGCATTTGGATGTACTGGCATCTTGTGTACACATTTACAAACACACAAATGTTGTCTCATACACATGGCACACACAGACACACAACAAGTGTAGCAGTTCCTTACCTTCTTCAGCCGAACCGGACTGGAGCGAGAAGAAGAGCGAGAGGATGATTGTCCACATTTCTGTCAGTACAGTCCACTACAAGAGTGACAAGAGGGAGAAGGCATGAGTGAGAGAGGAGTATTTGAGGGGGGAAAAAAGAGGTAGACAGAGAGAAAGAGGAAGAGAGGAAGAGAGCTGGGGAATAGAAGGAGGAGTCTGTGTGCTCTTTTTGATATCTGATTAGAGAGAGAGAGAGAGAGAGAGAGAGAGAGAGAGAGAGAGAGAGAGAGAGAGAGAGATGTGAAAGGGGAGGAGAGTCGGTGTGTGATGATTAGGACTGAGGAGACAGAGACAGAGAGAGAGAGAAAGAGAGAGAGAGAGAGAGAGAGAGAGAGAGAGAGAGAGAGAGAGAGAGAGAGAGAGAGAGAGAGATGTGAAAGGGGAGGAGAGTCTGTGTATGATGATTATGACTGAGAAGTCAGAGACAGAGAGAGAGAGAGAGAGAGAGAGAGAGAGAGAGAGAGAGAGAGAGAGAGAGAGAGACTGCATGAAAGAATTGAAAACGTGTTTGGCTGGTCTGTAGAAAAACTGTTCAAACATGTAGAAGGCAGTGATTCCCTGGCATTCACACCCATACTCTAAATACACCGATCAGTCGGACGTCTTGGCATCTGCAGGGTGAGACAAACCAGGAAAAATATCCACTGCAGTGAGGAGGCAAGTTGTCTCGTTTCAGTTTGCAGCCATTTAAAACAATACTTTGTGAAGTTTTCTCTTTGTACACACACACACACACACACACACACACACACACACACACACACACACACACACACACACACACACCTTTTACTGACTTCTGTGACCCAAAAGGAATTTTTTTGTTCCTTTAGTTTTCTTCGTGGGGACCAGCCACATGTCCCCACAACGTCATAACCTGTCAAATATTCCTCTCCTTCTGAGGACATTAGGTCCCCAACAAAATATAAACACACACACACACACACACACACACACACACACCTAGTATAATGCATGGTTTAGTCTTGGTTTAAGGGCAGCGCCCTCTGCTGCACATCACTAATAAAACATTTACAGAACATTTCATACAGGGGTGTCTAACTCATTTTAGACAACGGGCCACATTACACTGAGTCCAATGTCAAGTGAGCCATACAAAATAAATAAATAAAATAAAATAAATCAGTTTAGTGACTAATAACAGATCAACAACTTCTCTTAAATGTTCTTACTTATTATCAGCATTTATACGAAGGGTTAAGGTGATTCTGAATACAAAACTGGACTAAACATACATATATATATATATATATATATATATATATATATATATATATATATATATATATATATATATATATATATATATATATATATATATATATCAGTTTACAGTATATCAACTATAATATACAACGATCAGCCATAACATTAAATCCACTGACAGGTGAAGTGAATTGCATTATGTTTACAATGGGCATGTGAGCATCAGAACTGGACCATGGAGCAATAGAAGAAGGTGGCCTGGTCTGATGAATCACGTTTTTCTTTTACATCATGTGGCTGGCCGGGTGCGTTTGCGTCACTTACCTGGGGAAGAGATGGCACCAAGATGCACTATGGGAAGAAGGCAAGCCGGCAGACGCAGTGAACCTTGGGTCCTGGCATTCATGTGGATGTTACTTTAATACATCCAAGTACACCCCTTCATGGCAACGGTATTCCCTAATGGCAGTGGCCTCTTTCAGCAGGATAATGTGCACTGCCACACTGTAAAAATTATTCAGGAATGATTTGAGGAACATGACAAAGAGTTTAAGGTGTTGACTTGGCCTCCAGATTCCCCAGGTCTCAATCCGATCAAGCATCTGTGGGATGTGCTGGACAAACAAGTCTGATCCATAGAGACCTCATCTCGCAACTTACAGGACTCAAAGGATCTGCTGCTAACGTCTTGATGCCAGATACCACAGCACACCTTCAGAGGTCTTGTGGAGTCCATGCCTCGACAGGTCAGAGCTGTTTTGGTGGCATAAGGGGGACCTACACAATATTAGACAGCTGGATTTAATTTTTTATGGCTGATTGGTGTATAACCTACATAATATATAGTACCTTGCATAAGTGTCCACTCCCTTGAACCTTCCACAGTTTGTAGTGTTACAGCCTGTAAGTGAAATGAACTAAATAATGATTATAGAAAACACAAAAGTTGTGATTGTGTAAGTATTCACTCTCGTTGCTGTAAAACCCCTAAATTAGTTTGTTTGTAGATTCAAGTTGAGTTTATGGCCCTGGGTTCATTGTTCTATTTTGTTCACTAGTGGACTCAATCTTTCAAGTTGATTTTAGTTTAGAACACAGATTTGAAAGGTTATTTGTTGGGCTAGATGAGCTGATATTCATACAGGACTTACAGTACTGTTCAAGTCTTATCCTAGGCATCCTAATTGTTTTTATATAAATTTTGTCTTAGATGTTTGCTTTATATCTGCATTACTATCAGCAGTAAAAGCCAATTTTTAGGTTTACAGACATTCATTTTCCATAAAAATTAAATGTTAAATTAAATGTTTGAATGTCATTAAAGAAAGTAACATTCTAAGTAACAGAGGACCAGGCTGTCTTGCATAGTAGCAAGAAACAGAAGCAAGTGTAACAGTCAAAGTGTTCAGGAGAACTGTGGCAGGTTCTTCATGATGCTTGGAAAAATTTACCAGACAATTTCTTTAAAAAACTGCATGAGTGTACCTCGTAGAACTGATGCAGTTTTAAATGCAAAGTGTGGTCACCTTGCTTTTTTTAAAATTTATTTTAGCTGTTAACTTCTGTTTATAGTCCATCTTTATATGTAGAAAAATGTCGTTTCATTATTCTTGAAGGCATCTTTACACAATGTCTTTACATGTGCTAAGACTTTTGCAAAGTCCGGTATGTTTGACACCCTTGAAATACATACTTTTCTCTAGCTCTTCAAACCTCTCCAAAGAGTAAAGGCATTATACTCATAACAGATTATACTCATTACAGATTATACTCATAAAGGCATTATACTCATTACAGATTATACTCATTACAGATTATACTCATAAAGGCATTATACTCATATTATACTCATTACAGAAAGAGAACTTGTAAAATATTCAAGTATTTTATTCATTCATAATTAATTAGACAATACTTCAAAAACATGCAGTAATGAAAAATGAAAGTATGCCCAAACCATGCAACAGCAGTATACAGAAATACTACTTAACTGATTTGTGATGATATGGGTATAAATCAAGAAAGACAATAAAACTCCGGTAAAGTAGTAACCAGTGATGTGATACTGTAGGCGCACAAACGAAAAAAAAAAGAAAAAAAAAAAAAACTATTTAAGTTGAATAAACTGGGCAGTAGCAGTGTAGCTTCAGTTATGCATGATGCAAACTGTATGCTTGAAATATTTCTTGTTTATTTTTGAATTTTGGCATACAGAAAATGAAAAAAAACTTTTGATCTTAGTTTGCATTCTTTATGGTTTTTAGGCTGTTAGCTTCAGCAAATAAACAGTGATTAAAATATAAAGGTGCATATTATTATTATTATTATTATTATTATTATTATTATTATTATTATTATTATTATTATTATTATTATTATTATTTGTACAAAAATATGTAATATATAAGGTTAGATGACCCCTGTAGAGGTCATTACATTTCTGCATTACATTACATTGTATTATTTAAAACATGATTAATGATGTTGATTTAAAATGTGAAAATATTAATTGCAGTCTTTCAAGTAATAAACAAAAATGGAATAAAAAAAACATTATTAAAGCATTAATATATGTAACCATTCCAAGCAAATAAATAATGTTCACTTTTTTCCCATTCCAGTTAAAATAAATATTGTCTGATATTTTTAGTTTTAAATATTTACATTTTCTATTTTCAGATTTAAAAGTGCTCAACTGTAAGAACATAGATTTAACCATCATACACGGTGGTGTACCTCAATACAAGAATATTTAATAATAAATCAGTGCAAGTCTTTAAATAAAATGACATCTCTACATCTCTGCAATGAATATAGTTTTGGAGAAGATGCACCAGTTATAAAACCATGTTGTTCTGTTATAACCTGTTCCTGAGACTGACAATGGCTTCGATGTGTTTTTAACTTTAGTATTTTCACTTACACTGGGTGGAAGACTGGTCAGTGGGCAGATTTATTAATGCTTGCACTGTCAAACACATGACTGACGGGTGTGAATTAAATAAACAGAAGCAAGCTACTTATATAAAAGCTGCCTTTATGCCTATGCATTTAATCCTCATGTTCCATTAAATATATAATTTGTCCCAATGTGACATGTCGTCACTTCAGAATTTATAGAAATACTGTTTTAATATTTATTTTGTAATATCCGATATATCCTTGTTTCCTGATGGAAGGTGTATGTGGGTGCGCAGGTGGGAGAATGTATAAGAAATAGTGAAGGAATGGGACATACTGTATTTCACCTTACTACTCCAGGGAGAAAATAACCTCACTGTGGCTTACAATTATGATCTTTAAACATATTTTTTATGCTTGTTAGATCAGTTGAGCTGACCACATAGAGTAGGGAAAATAATTCTTTTTCATTTTCTGTCTCAAAGTCTTTTTTCTAAGAAATATTAGAACAATATGAGTCCCAAACCAATAGTAGTACAATTTTTTCACTTAATTTCAGACACAAAGGCTTGCATTAAAAAGGGTTTATTTTGCTCCAGGCATTTGTTAATTAGTGCAAAGTGAGCCTGTATTCATTTGTATGCACATCTCTAGTGGATCGCCCTCTAAACTGGCAATACGCGCCATCATAGTAGCTAAAACAGCTCGGATTAGTGCTTCCTTTAATAAATCTGCCCCATGTGGGTATCATTATGGGCCTTCTCATTTAGAACTTAGACTAGCCTTTAGACTAACTCCGTTTTCTCTTCTCTGGTGCTTGTAATAACATGTAAGAAGTTTAAATGAAACCTTTGGCCTGAGCTCTATGGGTTAGCACCAGTCTGTCCACTAAAATTCCACCATTGCAACTTTCTCTGTGGGGGAAGCTACTGACACACCAGCCACACCCTCAGTCTGGGAGGACTGGGTGGGGCCGGAAGCTCCCTTTCTAGCAAATCCACTGGCAATGTCCTCAAAAGTCCGGCCTTTGGTCTCGGGAACCCAGAAGTAGGTAAACAGGAAGAAGAACACAAGGAGGACGAGGAAAATGATGAAGACGTATGGTCCACACAGGTGCTAGAGAGAAGAAAGAAAGTAAGATGTGTGGTCATTTTGAATCCCTTGGTGTTCTCCATCATCCCTTTCATTGTGTTTTTGCTCTGAGCTTTTTCTAATGAAAGTTTTTTTTGAGTCTTTAGAGTAGTCTTTTCTAGTGCAGAATCTTTGTCACATTTAGCTTTTATCCTTTGGTTTTGTTTAGTACTTAGCAACAATAAGGAATTAACTCAGCTTTTTGTTTTGTATTTACAAAAACAGTCATTCTAACACTTTTATTTTGTCTTGTTTCCTCTCATATGATTAGAAGACAGTACTCGTGAAGAAAATATAAATTTTTAAGAAATTATTTTTCATGCTTAAAGAGAAATGCATGGTGGAAAATATTTTTCGTACTGTCCCATGTTCAGTAAGGACATAAAATAGGTAGGTCTGTCACAAACAAAAATGTAAGTGTTCTTACCAGCAGGAGCGGGAAGCACAGACCCACCAGAAAGTTGGCCGTCCAGTTGGAGCCGCCGCCCACAGTGACAGCAGCTGGCCGTGCACCTTGAGCAAAGAGCTCTGTTGCTATGAACCATGGGATTGGCCCTGGTCCAATCTCAAAAGTTGCCACAAAACCCAGAACAGCCACGATGGCCACGTAGCTTACCGGTCGAATTTTACTCTGCAAAAGAAAAAAAGTTACAAACATTTTTAGTCGACATAGGTCATGCTGAATGCTTTGTAGTAGTAAGTCAAGGGGACTTCTTAAGTCATGAACAAGTTTTTTTATACTGATCTGAGAGGCTTCACTGGTTTTAGTAAATGGTGAAGAATCTCTGCTTGTAAAACTGTATATTAACATTCTAGACCACAAATCTATATTAAATACACTGTATCCACTCCAGTTCCACTTGCATGGACCAATACCAGAACTGATCCTTTTAACAGATATGCACCGACGCAGATTTTGAACAGCCAAATTTGTTACACCTGGCCATAAGCTGGTGCAAGTTTTGGTTATTTTAAATGTTACTTTTAATATCTGGCCCAAATGTGGCAGAGACCCAGTTCAGAAGTGGTGTAAAATCAATTCAGCACTGACCTCAATGCCACATTCTGCATAATTATTCATGAAACCAAAGCAAACTGTCAAGAATTATTAAATAATGAAAATATGACTTTTTTTTGTAAAAAGTCATTTTATTAAACAAGCAAACATAAAACCACAAACAGTTTTAAAAGTATAATAATGAATTCAGGGCAGCATTTAGGAGTAAACCCTTCCTATGATTCATCACTGCTGTGGTTATTAGCTGAATGGCAACCTTCATGAGCTTGGTGAAGGTATACGCCCAGCTTGATGCCCAGTTAAACCGCCTGATGACATATTTGCTGATGATTTCATTCGTAACTGGATTCTTGCTTCTATAGACCTAATCAGAATTTTGTACACATAATTTTGTACACAGTAGATGCTCTTTTCAGTTATTCCTGTTGTACATTCGTATTCGGTCAATGGCTAGTTTTTAATAGCGGTGAATACAAGCGTAACAGATTCAACCAAAACATTTATGATAATGAGGAATAAAAGCTGTAACTAAATAATATACAGTTTGTACATTCGAAAATTTTCTCCAATTTTTATAATATGATATGAATCTACTGACTGAATGATGTTCATCAAACACAAACATGCCTGCTATCAGGGATGATATCTAGGGCTGTAGGTCTAAATTAGTATAAAAATATTGGGTTGAACATGTTAGGGCAGCACTGAAAGTAGGTTATGGTGGGTTTCAAAGTAGGTAATAGGTGTTTTCTGTGTGTGAACACTAACCCCATCTGGTGTTGCGTCCATGGTTCTGTTGCAGTCATGCAGGACTGAAGCTCCAGAAAGGTTCTCTGCTTGTTGTGCACATGGGTCCTTATTCATTGGTCATGAAAAGATACGATGATGACAAAAAGGCAGTATTAGCTAACATTATAACTGTAAGTAATGGAGCAAATGTTTCACAGCTTTACATGAAGTGTCATTCATCATAAACTGTTCTTCTTTTAACTGAACCATTCAAATACGTCATCAAACCAAATGGTTAAAATGCTGATCAAAATATAATATATTTTATTTTAGATGTAAATCACCTCCATATCACATCATATCAGAGTATAAAAGAATCTGAATATAGCTATGTCTAAATAATGTATGCCTGAAAGAGTTAACAGGAAAAAGTGATTTCTGTAGTAGATAGTTAAAATGAGAAATATGCTTGAGTAAATGCCTGACAAATAAACAGAAAATGTGTAAGCGGTGTACAGTGTACACTGTCAGCTCTCACTCACCACCAATAGCTGAAGAGCGATGGTAATGACAAGAGCAAAAACGGCCATTCCACCCAATCCAATCATCTGAAGTGTCCTTCGTCCTGCCCACTCCACCAGGAAGAGCTGATGCCAAACAGCAGAGTTAGGATAGGCGGTTAGGATATTTCTGTGTATTTTGCTAAATTGTGACAATTATGATATTCTACAACAGGCAGAACATATATACACAAAACCCCAATTCCAAAACAGTTGAGTAAAATGTGTAAAATGTAAATTAAATTAGAATGCAATGATTTGCAAATCTCATAAACCCATATGTTATTCACAATAGAACATAGAAAACATATCAAATGTTTAAACTGAGGAAATGTACCATTTTAAGGAAAAAATAAGGTATTTGATGGCCGCAACACGTCTCAAAAAAGTTGGGACAGGGGCAACAAAATGCTGGAAAAGTAAGTGTTACTAAAAAGAAACAGCTGGAGGAACATTTTGCAACTAATTAGGTTAATTGGCAACAGGTCAGTAACATGACTGGGTATAAAAAGAGTATCTTAGAGAGGCAGAATCTCTCAGAAGTAAAGATGGGCAGAGGTTCACCAATCTGTGAAAAACTGCATCTACAATTTGTGGAACAATTTCAGAATAATGTTCCTCAACATAAAATTGCAAAGACTTTGAATATCTCATCATCTACAGTGCATAATATCATCAAAAGATTCTGAGAATCTGGAGAAATCTCTGCGCAAGGGACAAGGGTGAAAATCAATATTGCGTGCCCGTGATCTTCAGGCCCTCAGACAGCACTGCATTAAAAACAGGCATGATTCTGTAATGGAAATCACTGCATGGACTCAGAAACACCTCCAGAACTCATTGTCTGTGAACAAAGTTCACTGTACCATCCACAAATGCTGGTTAAAGCTCTATCATGCAAAGAAGAAACCATATGTGAACATGATCCAGAATTCTCATGGTCTTCTCTGGGCCAAAGCTCATTTAAAATGGACTGAGGCAAAGTGGAAAACTGTTCTGTGGTCAGACGAATCAAAATTTGAAATTCTTTTTGGAAACCATGTCTGCTGCGTCCTCTGGACTAAAGAGGAGAGGGACCATCTGGCTTTTTATCAGCGCTCAGTTCAAAAGTCTGCATCTCTGATGGTATGGGGGTGCATTAGTGCCTATGGAATGGGCACCTTGCACATCTGGAATGGCACCATCAATGCTGAAAGGTATATACAGGTTTTAGAGCAACATATGCTTCCATCCAGACGACACCTTTTTCAGGGAAGGTCTTGCAAATTTCAGCATGACAATGCTAAACCACATACTGCATCTATTACAACAGCATGGCTTCATAGTAGAAGAGTCTGGGTGCTGAACTGGCCTGCCTGCAGTCCAGACTTTTCACCAATTGAAAACATTTGGTGCATCATGAAACGAAAAATACGACAAAGAAGACCCAGGACTGTTTAGCAGCTAGAATCCTGTATCAGACATGAATGGGACAACATTCCTCTCCCAAAACTCCAGCAACTGGTCTCCTCAGTCCAGTTCTCAGACGTATACAGACTGCTGTTAAAAGAAGAGGGGATGCTACACAGTGGTAAACATGGCACTGTCCCAACTTTTTTGAGATGTGTTGCTGCCATCAAATTCAAAATTACCTTATTTTTTTCTTAAAATGGTACATTTCCTCAGTTTAAACATTTGATGTGTTTTCTATGTTCGATTGTGAATAAAATATAGGTTTATGAGATTTGCAAATCATTGCATTCTGTATATAATTATATATGCACAGCGTCCCAACTTTTTTGGAATTGGGGTTGTATATAGTAGTAATAGCACATTATTAGGAAAAGTATCATGAAGCGACACACAACACCTCGATCATGCAGAATTGTTTTTATAGGACGAAAAACAATGGAGCACATAATGGTTTTACAGAGGCTGATGTCATGACGTCAAACAGATCAGATAAACAAAGAACAGAAACTGTGGCAAGGAAGGAGAAGTTTGGAGAACTGAATCAGAGAGAGAAATTGGCTGATTATGAGATAGAGAAGGAGGTCGTTTGTTTAAGAGACAGGAGGAGTAGTGTTTAGGAATTCCGTTTGAGAGCCAAAAACATTGCATATTGCAAGTGATTATGTCTTTTTAAGGTTTAAGCCTGTGATAGTGTACCATCATATAAGCTAACAGAGGTGTCATGCACTCACCGAGATCACTGTGAAGATAGTGTTGACTATTCCCGCTCCGATAGTGGCGTATATTGGCTCAGTGATACCTGCCTGCGTGAAGATTTCTGTAGAGTAATAAAATACCTGGAGAAATACAAACAGACAAACATTATAGATAAGCTAAAGGAAAAAAGGAAGTGGTGGAGGGAAAGTGAGTAAGAAGTTGTACTTCTTACTTACACTTTCAACATATTGGAAATTCTTTGGTATCATGGATAGAACTAAGTTCTATGCAGGACCCAGTAGGTTATGTTTAAAGAGTGCATATGGTACCTCCCATACCCCTAGCATCACTAGCATCTTAACTGGCATTTTAGATAGAAGAACAAATTTTAGAACAATATGAGTAACTACACTGACAATCTGTACTGCTGATGCTTGGTTAAGTAAACCATGGTTAAGTAAACTTACGGCATTGATTCCAGAGAGCTGCTGAGAGAGGTTCATGACAATTGCGATGATGATAGGCTGCCGGTAAATGGGGTTGCGGAACAGCTCCAGGATGGAAACTTTTTTTTCACTGGCCATCCTATTGGCTTCCTCTTTCATCTCCCGAACATCATCCTCAATGTCGGCATTCCCACGAAGACGCACCAACACTGAGATATATACATAAATATTAAGAAAATACTGAAAACAAGCTGTGCTAGCCTCATTTTGACAAATAGCCTGCCATGTTTCTGTGTACTACTTAGCAATGGATGTGCCACTGACCCAATCCATATCCTTTCATTTTCTAGTAATAAAATTGTTTGTTGTAAGATTTCTTTTACTCAGCAATCATTTTTTTTTTTTTTTTTTACAGAAATAGAAACACAAAACCATTCCTATGGTCTGGGATCCTCCTGACAGCCAATGTGTGATTACAGATGGGAATGCAATTAACAGATGGAGAGAAAGTGACAGGAAATAAGATGATTTTGTTTCATATTTTCAAGCACTATTATTATTATTATACCATACTCTCAATCCAAAATGACATTCCTAGTATCTCTGTAATATAAAGATGAACCTACTTTACATGTTAAATTTAGGGACACTGGTGCAGGGGGTAGCGCTGCCACCTGACAGCTCGGGTTCAATCCTGAGATCGGGCTACTGTCTGTTCTGCGTTTGGCACAATCTCCCCATGTCTGTCTGGGTTTCCTCTGCATTCTCTGGTTTCCTCCCACCTCCCAAAAACATGCCAGTAGACAGATTCACTACACTAAATTGCCCCTAGGTGCGAATGGGTCAGTGTGATGCACTGGCATCCCATCCAGGGTGTATTTCCACCTCACATCCAGTGTTCCCAATATAGGCTCTGGATCCATCATGACCCTAACCAGGATAAAGCAGCTACTAAAGATCAATGAATGAACCTAAAGTTTAATGAAGGATAATCATTTTTCGCATCATTTTGTTTTAGAGATAATTCATTTAGGGCAGAATATACAGTAACAGCATAAGAATGAATCTGTAGCTGATCTCTAATGGTGAGAGGAAACTCCTCTTACCTCTGCGAGCCTTGTCCTCCTGCTGCAGGTTCATGAGCAGGTATCTGGGACTCTCTGAGCAAAACAACAGCATGATGCTCTGCAGTACAGCAGGCAACACCGTCAGTCCCAGCAGCAGTGGCCAAAGATCTTGAGAACCTAGCAAGCTCTCCAAACCTAGGATCTGCCACAGTAACATAAGTGTAGAATTAGTACTGTAAAGTTTAGAGAATTAAATAGTAACATTATGAAAGAGCATACGATTACAGTATAATACAGTATCATTACAGTGAAGTAATATCATTTGCACAAACAATGTAACATAGTTCAAAGTGAGCATGTAGGAAAATGTCTGTAATGCTGCTTTGCTTGGAAGGACATTTCACCTGAGCTATGAGTATGCCAACAACAACCCCTAACTGGTGAAGGGTGCCAAACGCTCCTCTCAGTGCTGTTGGTGCTATTTCCCCCACATACATGGGTGTCAGACCTGTGTAGAGACCACAGAAGATGCCAATGACCAGGCGGCCGAGAATCACCATCTCATACGATCGAGACACGCTGGACAAGCCCATCAGAGCACCCCCGATCAGAGCCAAGATATTGCACAGGAGCATAGACTTGCGTCTGTGTGAAAAAAGAGGAAAGCGGGGTGGGGGGGGGGATGACTGGGTAGTTCAATGGATTAAAAATACATGCAGGCATACAGTGCTGTGAAAAAGTATTTGCACCATCCTGATTTCTTCTGTATTTGTGTATATCTCTATACTATACTAAATTGTTTCAGAAATTAAAACAAAATCTAAGATAAAACAAAGGCAACCTGAGTAAGCACAAAATACAGTTTTTAAATGATAATGTTATTTATTGAAGCAAAAAAGTTATTCAATACCAACTGGGCCTGTGTGAAAATGTATTTGCCCCCATAGATACTAATTCCCCAAAACAATGAAACTGCATTCATAATGGGGTTCAGCTGGATTAGATGAAACCAGACCTGATTACTGCAAACCCTGTTCAATAAAATCAACACTTGAATAGAACAGCATGAAGTTGGTTAAAAGGTCTTACCCAGCAACACACTATGCCAAAGTTGAAAGAAGTTCCAGAAACGATGAGGAAGAAGGCAATTGAAATACATCAGGCTGGGAAGGGTTACAAAGCTATTTCAAAGACTCTGGGACTCCAAAGGACCACAGTGAGAGACATTATCTCCAAATGGAAAAAACTTGGCACAGTAGTGAACCTACCCAGAAGTGGCCGACCTTCCAAAATTCCTCCAAGAGCACAGCAACTACTCATCCAGCGAGTCACAAAAGAGCCAAGGACAGCATCAATGGACCTACAGGCCTCTCTTGCATCAATAAAGGTCACTGTTCATGTCTCCACTATCAGAAAGACACTGGGCAATAATGGCATCCATGGAAGAGTGGCGAGGTGAAAACCACTGCTAACCCAGAAGAACATTAATGCTTATCTGAATTTTGCCAAAACACACCTTAATGATCCTCAAACCTTTTGGGAGAATATTCTGTGGATTGATGAGTCAAAAGTGGAACTGTTTGGAAGACAGGGGTCCCATTACATCTGGCATAAACCAAACACAGAATTCCGAAAGCGTTTGGTTGCAGTTATTGCTGCTAAAGGTGGCACAACCAGATTTTTAAGTTTAAAGGGGCAATTGGTTTTTCACATGGGTGATAGGTGTTGGATAACTTTTTTTTGCTTCAATAAAAAATTTAATCTCCATAATAGTTAAAAGGTGTTTAAATAATAAGCTAACAATTGCTTTATACAGTTCTAGCCAGTCCTGTGACGGTGTCAAATGAAAAACTTAATTAATTTATTTTATTCTATTTTTACTTTATTTAAATTTTGTACATGTGTTAGTTTGAATTTTATACCAAACATTTTAATCATTATCATGATTTTACCTTTGCGTACAAGAAGACTATACTGTATAAGTAAATTTCCCTGTTTCTAGCTTTTCCACAAACAATTCACTGCAGCAAAAGTAAACGAGCAAATAGTGGTGCAAGCGGTCTCAGGAGTGCATTTGTTTAATACTTCCTAATTTTCCGACCAATGATCCATTAAAAGCTCAATATGTTGCCAGTTGGGCTTGGCCCTTTTTTGTTTTTTCATACATTTATACATTTATATATTAAGTTAATTATTTTTCATGTGTCTTAGAAACAACCATAAGCCTTTATCATTACAATATGTCAGTTACAATGAAAAATATATACTCAATTGTGTCATAACTTTTGGGTAGTAGTGTATACTGTGGATACTGATAGATGAGAAAGAAACAAATTAATTCTTTGATTGTATTATCATTGTACACTGTAGCAGATTATTTTTTAGTACAGTAGTCCCTCATTTGTTTCACAATGATCTCATTCAGCCTAGAAGCCAGCCATTGGTTACTTTATTCAGCCCATTAAACTCATTCTCAGTAGCTCACCTCCCGAACTTGTTGACCAGAGTTCCTACAGAGAGAGCGCCAACCATGCCACCAGCACTGAATATAGCTACAGCAAAACCCCACAATGTAGTAACAGTGGAGGCTTCCATGACTTGGCCATAGCGCTCCAGAGACGCATTCCTAAAAAAGGCCTGTACTTTCTGTTCATTTCAGCAGAGAAAATGGAGGAGAGAGAGAGAGAGAGAGAGAGAGAGAGAGAGAGAGCATAATAAATCTCACAAGCAAACATCTACTTACAGATAACATGCATCTAAAAGTGTGCAATATAAAGAAAGACTTTTAGTATTTAGTTTATTATTATTGTTATTATTATTATTATTGTTTTATTATTGTTATTGTTGTTGTTGTTGTTGTTGTTATACCAAATAAGGGGCATTGATGACCCCTGTGTTGTAGCCAAACTGCAGAGAGCCAATGATTGCCGTGGACACACAGAACAGCAAGTGACCAGTCACCATTCTCTGCAAATGAAGGAATACAATCACCATTTATGATGTCAAAGACAAATGCACAAGAAATGCACAAGTGGCCAAGAGATTAGATTAGTGAGGAAAATGGGCATGCAGCTGGTGTACTGCACACGCACACACGTGCACACACACACGCACACACGCACACACACACGCACGCGCACGCACACACACGCACATGCACATGCACACACACACACACACACACACACACTGTTACAAAATCCTGGCAGTTTAGACATTCTCATTTCTATTTCATGGGGAAAAACCATCTCCATTCCAGCAGGTTACAAAATAAAGTAACCAATCAAAATTGATGTAAGAAGAACTGAAAAGAACTCTTTATATTTAAATGACTACATATATAAACCTCTCTGAGATGTTTAACTTCATAGAAAAAGTTTATGCATTTATGAATATATATTTTATCTTCTAAAAGGCCAAGTCTAACCTGAAAAAAAAAAAAATCCTCTAAATGGTTTAAATGAGCTTTGGTAAAAGGTAAATTAATTAAATAAATTTGGTAAATAAATTTGGAGGCCAAGTCAACACCTTGAACTCTTCTTGTCATGGTCTCAAACCATTCCTGAACAATTTTTGCAGTGTGGCAGGATGCATTATCCTGCTGAAAGAGGCCACTGCAATTAGGGAATATCGTTGCCATGAAGGGGTGTACTTGGTCTGTAGCAATGTTTAGGTAGGTGGTACGTGTCAGAGTAACATTCACATGAATGCCAGGACCCAAGGTTTCCCAGCAGAACATTGCCCAGAGCATCACACTGTGTCCGCCGGCTTGCCTTCTTCCTATAGTGCATCCTGGTGCCATCTCTTCCCCAGGTAAGTGACGCACACGCGCCCGGCTGTCCACATGATGTTAAAGAAAACATGATTCATCCGACCAGGCCACCTTCTTCCATTGCTCCATGGTCCAGTTCTGATTCTAACATGCCATTGTATGCGCTTTTGGTGGTGGACAGGGTGGCCAGCGTGGGCACTCTGCAGCTACGCAGCCCCATATGCAGCAAGCTGTGATGCACTGTGTGTTCTCACACCTTTCTAACATAGTGAGCATTTTTTCAGCAATTTGTGCTACAGTAGCTATTCTGTGGAATCAGACCATATGGGCTAGCCTTCACTCCCCACGTGTGCATCAATGAGCCTTGGGTGCCCATGACCCTGTCACTGGTTCACCGTTTGTCCTTCCTTGGACAAACTTTGGCAGGTACTAACCACAGCATACTGGGAACACCACACAAGACCTGCTGTTTTGGAGATGCTCTGACTCAGTCGTTTAGCCGTCACAATTTGGCCCTTGTCAAAGTCGCTCAGATCCTTCGTTTGCCCATTTTTCCTGCTTCCAACTTTGAGAACTGACTGTTCACCTGCTGCCTAACATATCCCACCCCTTGACAGATGCCATTGTAATGAGATGATAAATATTATTCACTTCACCTGTCAGTGGTTTTAATGTTATGGCTGATCATTGTATGTCTGAACTTGCTTATCTATTATGTTCAATAATCTCTCTCTCTGTCTCAGTCTTTCTAAAAATATATGTTTCAAATTGATTCACATAAATTACCACTCTTACAATTTTTTAAAAATTGTCTCCAGTAACTCTACTGTTGAATTTGCCCATGTCCTGTTTCCTTGGGACATAAGGAACCTGGGGGTGAATATGAATTATTTAGTAACTACAGTACGAATACGAAAGTAGTTACAAGAGTGAGTTTTGAATCCAGGGTTTTGTAAACAATTTGCAGATACAATTACCACAGAAAACTTTTGAAAGTATGAAACAGTATTGTGTTACAGTAAAACTGTGCTGTCTCCATGAGTTTTAATTTGATTTTTTTTTTTTTAATGCTTGTGCATTAATGTGATATGTAATGCAGAGCAGCTGTACTTCAGGCAACTGAAAATGTCAGCACAGGATGTGATCAGACTGTCAGCAAGAGTGTGCCATCAACTAGATAGTGAAGGATGTTATAGTAGGGTTGCAGTGCATAAACCCTTCATTATGAATAAGAATGTGCACTTGAAAACACAGGCACTAGCCTACAGAGACGTTGAAAAAAGTGATATGGTCAGATGACTTGGCATTCACATACGGGCAAGGGCTTGTTTAAGAAAACAATACAGGCCTGAATGTTCGACTCCTAAATTGACAGCATCTTTGTAAAGGGTGTGTAATGGGAAGCAGCTGTAACCCCAGTTTCTTTCCATTTAGCCGCTGATAACTGTGTCCTCCAGAAACAACCGGGTTGCAGATCTCCAACACGGGAGCTGGACATTACTTGATATCATGATATCACATCAAGATATATGTTGTAACTATGCAATGTTCCTGATAGTATTAATATCACAATTAGGGCTGAATATTAGGCTCTGGATGAATTACACAGTGATTAAGTAGATCTACATGGCAGGTATGTGAATTGAAATATATTGAATATTGAAAAAGAAAAAAAAAACATCTATGAACCTTTGTGACACAGGTAAGATATATAACATATAACTGCATTATTTGAACAAAAATTTTAAAAAATGATTTGAATATGAACACACAACTGACACACAACTTGTACACACAACTTGTACACTGACACAGTATACAATAAATTGCAATTAAACACGTCACAGAGAAATACACCCACCCAAACACACACACACACACACACACACACACACACACACACACACACACACACACACACACACACGCACACGCACATATGCACGTACGCACGTACGCGCACATGCGTGCACGCGTGCACACACACACAGGAAATCTGTGGGGAAATAGTCAACACTGACACTATCATATAGTGTGTATTATACTTCATACTACTATAAGAAATATAATAAATAATATAGAAGGAATAGTACAAATGTGATGCAACTTACTTTGTTGCCATCTCCCATCTTCTCCATCTTCACAATGGTTACAAAATCAAAACTTATGAAGTTTGTCTTTCAGCTGCACTAGCTCTTTTTCTGAAAGAGAAATGATACGAGGCGTTATATATAATGTGGATGTGGTGAGAGAAATGGTATTTGATAGGTTAGATCTAGAGGAGAGTCATTTCCTATAGCGGATGTCTGTTTCAAGCTGCTGTTATTGCATGACTGTTTTTTTTTTTAGAGCTGCAAAAGAAGGATGCCTGAAAAAACAAACAAACAAAAAAAAACATTCTACCTACCAGACATAATAAATAAAGCATTAACCCGATACATAAACCACCTCTCAATTAAAGTGAAAGGTAATTCATTGACAAAATGTAACTCTTGATGTTGGTCAGGTTTCAAAGTGAAATTATTTGAAGATCCTGGGAACATCTCGGTACACTCTCAGAAATAATGGTTCCAAACTGTACTTTTCCTTGCTGATGAGGCGCTACATGTTTTGCTCCTCTAGTATGTGAATTTTACCTGGAGAAGCTGCATGTGATGTGCCTTAGCTTTTAAAGTTTTAAAGGTACACCAGTGGTTGTTAAGGTCCAATTCTGCATCTTAAATTATTTTAAAGGTATACTATATTCACATTTCTAGGTGAAAGGTACATACTCAACATACAAAACACGTTCCCTTGATAGTAGTGACAAGTATAACAAGCTTGGTACCTTTATTTCTGAGAGTGTATGGATGTAAGGAGAGAATAAAAAACAGTGATCAGAATGAAATCAAAGACATACCTGACTTGAAATAACGGCACCCGTCCCTCGTTTTACCCTGCTGATGGACTTCGTGCACTTTTGCTTTTATATCAGAGGTTCAACCTTATTGGCTTCCTGTTACACTTCCTATTGTGCAAATGTATCACGTCTGATGACGTTTAGAGCACTAAATGTTCGTAGTGCCCTAAAAGTCCAGGATTGAGCATATGGTCAAGGCTACAAAGTTTAGGAAGACTAGTCACACCAAACACTTTTGAAGTTAGGTTGTGTGCAAACGCACTAGGCATTGACATGCAACTTGTGTAATTGGGCATCCTACACTGCATCCCACCTCAAACCGCTGTATGAAATAAAGCCTTTGACTCTTGGTTCCACAACAATGGGACATGGCGTTCATTTTAGTCATGTGCATGAGCTGGTAGGAGGCGATCAGAGATCTGTATACAAACAGTCCTCTATTAGAAAGCTGAGTAGCATCAACAATGTGTTTAAGGGAGTAGAGTGAATTACTACTTCCTGGATGTCCTGCAAGTGACAAGATGTATTTGATCTGTGATGTCTAGAAGTTCCCTCAATTCCATTATATTGCATAATACAAAATATAAATTCCTACCTGCTGTCTCTAATATATTCCTGTGCATGGTTTTGCAAAGTGACCCGCCCCACCTGCCCCCAACCTCTCTTACACCCTTATAATCACTTGCGCACACTACACATTCTATGATTCATGCTGCATTAAGATCTTAGTGTCCTTATTTATAATGAAAAATAAGCATGCAGTTTTGACATGGCACTGTACATACTGTATACTATGTGTAAAACTGACCATCACACACAAATGTTGACCTTCCCCAAACAGCTGTCACAAAGTTGGAAGTACACAATTGCATAGGATGACTTTGTATGTGGTAACATTACTGGAACTAAGAAGCTCAAACATGTTCCAGCATGACAATGCCCAAAGTATGTGCACAAAGCGAGGTCGTTGAAGACATGGTTTGCCAAGGTTGGAGTGGAAGAACTCAAATGCCTGCACAGATCCCTCACCTCAACCCTCCTGAACACCTGACATCACACGCAACTCCTTACCCAACATTTGACCTCACTAATGCTCTTGTGGCTGAATGAGCAAATCCCCACAGCCACGCTCCAAAATCTAGTGGAAAGCCTTCCCAGAAGAGTGGAGGTTATTATAAAAGAAAAAGGGGGATTAAATGTGGAATGGGATGTTGAAAAAGCACATATGGGTGTGACTGGTCAGGTGTCCACATACAGTGTGTTTGGCCATATAGTGTAAAAAGTATGATTTGGATAAAGTTTAATTTAGCCTGTTGCTGCTTTTGCTTTTTGGCCTTTTGGTGACATCTTGCAATGTGTGATCATTTGTCTATAATTGCACGTGATTGTGAAATTTCTTACATGAATATTTCTGCTTTTGAGAGCGTGATGGGAAAATGTTTCTCATTTCTTAGAAAGCACAATATAATTTATAGCAACTCTTACTTGGAAATGGAGAATAACACAAGACATGCTGCAGCTTAAAGCACGTTCTCAGAGGAACAGAGGACCACTTGCTCAAAAACATTCCTTAAAAATGTTTGTATTATGATATACAATATATACGATATATACGATATATAATTCCCATGAACCTCTTTTTCACTATTATGACTAGGTTAAGGTTAGAATAGGAAACCACAGTCTGTAAATTGAAGTAACTGAAACTAGTTACATTGCATAGTTACACTGATTTATCTGAGACTCAAACTGAACTTGGGTTTATAAAACTCTGAGTTTGATTCTACCTAAATTGTCAGGCTTAGATATGTAAATGGACTATATATTGTCCCTTCATTTCTTCTTGCAATGTCACACACATTCACACACTCACTGGAGCAATTTAGCGTAACCCATCCACCTACTGGCACGCTTTTTTGGAAGTGCACTGGAGAACCAGGAGGAAACCCATACAGACATGAGGAATAAACATGCACACAGACTGTAGCCCAAGCTCATGATTGAACACTACACACGGCACCACTGTGCTGCCAGTGTAACTACATATTAATACAATCATAGCTATTCTACTACAATCTACTGTAATTCATAAAGGCAGCCAGCATCCTCCTGATGAATTTAAATTAAATCGCCAGTGCACCCCCTCCTCCCCTCCACCCAAACTCTTCCTCCTCAATCAGAGATACAGGTGCATCTCAATAAATTAGAATGTCATGGAAAAGTTAATTTATTTCAGTAATTCAACTCAAATTGTGAAACTCGTGTATTAAATAAATTCATTGCACACAGACTGAAGTAGTTTAAGTCTTTGGTTCTTTTAATTGTGATGATTTTGGCTCACATTTAACAATTCTCAACAAATTAGAGTATGGTGACATGCCAATCAGCTAATCAACTCAAAACACCTGCAAAGGTTTCCTGAGCCTTCAAAATGGTCTCTCAGTTTGGTTCACTAGGCTACACAATCATGGGGAAGACTGCTGATCTGACAGTTGTCCAGAAGACAGTTATTGACACCCTTCACAAGGAGGGTAAGCCACAAACATTCATTGCCAAAGAAGCTGGCTGTTCACAGAGTGCTGTATCCAAACATGTTAGCAGAAAGTTGAGTGGAAGGAAAAAGTGTGAAAGAAAAAGATGCACAACCAACCGAGAGAACCGCAGCCTTATGAGGATTGTCAAGCAAAATCGATTCAAGAATTTGAGTGAACTTCACAAGGAATGGACTGAGGCTGGGGTCAAGACATCAAGAGCCACCACACACAGACGTGTCAAGGAATTTGCCTACAGTTGTCGTATTCCTCTTGTTAAGCCACTCCTGAACCACAGACAATGTCAGAGGCATCTTATCTAGGCTAAGGAGAAGAAGAACTGGACTGTTGCGCAGTGGTCCAAATTCCTCTTTTCAGATGAGAGCAAGTTTTGTATTTCATTTGGAAATCAAGGTCCTAGAGTCTAGAGGAAGGGTGGAGAAGCTCATAGCCCAAGTTGCTTGAAGTCCAGTGTTAAGTTTCCACAGTCTGTGATGATTTGGGGTGCAATGTCATCTGTTGGTGTTGGTCCATTGTGTTTTTTGAAAACCAAAGTCACTGCACCCGTTTACCAAGAAATTTTGGAGCACTTCATGCTTCCTTCTGCTGACCAGCTTTTTGAAGATGCTGATTTCATTTTCCAGCAGGATTTGGCACCTGCCCACTCTGCCAAAAGCACCACAAGTTGGTTAAATGACCATGGTGTTGGTGTGCTTGACTGGCCAGCAAACTCACCAGACCTGAACCCCATAGAGAATCTATGGGGTATTGTCAAGAGGAAAATGAGAAACAAGAGACCAAAAAATGCAGATGAGATGAAGGCCACTGTCAAAGAAACCTGGGCTTCCATACCAGCTCAGCAGTACCACAAACTGATCACCTCCATGCCATGCCGAATTGAGGCAGCAATTAAAGCAAAAGGAGCCCCTACCAAGTATTGAGTACATGTACAGTAAATGAACATACTTTCCAGAAGGCCAACAATTCACTAAAAATGTTTTTTTTATTGGTCTTATGAAGTATTCTAATTTGTTGAGATAGTGAATTGGTGGGTTTTTGTTAAACGTGAGCCAAAATCATCACAATTAAAAGAACCAAAGACTTAAACTACTTCAGTCTGTGTGCATTGAATTTATTTAATATACGAGTCTCACAATTTGAGTTGAATTACTGAAATAAATTAACTTTTCCACGACATTCTAATTTATTGAGATGCACCTGTATAAAATTTGTTTTACCATTTCTTCATTTCTGTCAAAATGTTTCATGTTAGAAGTTTGGCAGTGTTGAGATATGTGGTCAAACTGAAGTCTTTAATGGTGGAAAGAAATATCGCAATCACTGTGGCATCATTATTGCAAAAATATTCGGGTGTTGCAAACAAAACCAAGAAGTTTTGAAACATTTTTTCCTCATAACAGTTTTATTTTGCAATAATTCTTTTGAGACAGTATTTTTGCCACATTTGACTGCTTGTGCTAGAACCTACACTATATGCTGTTAAGTATGTGGACACCTGACCATCACAGCCATACTGTATGTGGTTTTTCCCCAAATTGTTGCCATAAAGTTGGAAGCACACAATTGTATATGATGTCTATGTATGCTGTAGCTTTACAATTTCCCTTCACTGGAATGAAGAGGCCCAAACCTGTTCCAGCATGACAATGCTCCTGTGCACAAAGCGAGCCATGAAGATATGGTTTAATCCACGCATTGAGGGCAGAGGTGGGATTTGAACCCCTGGGATTTTGAAGCCTGGAGGTGTGAGGCAAACATGCTAACCACTAAGCCACCGCACCTCCCAAACTTATCTCCTGGAAAAAAAAAAAAAAAAAAAAAGAAGAAAAAAAAAATTCATGTTAATTTTTACGAAGTTAATGTTGCTTCATAAGTAATGTCAAATATTAAGGCCATAGTCTGAAAATGTCTTCTTCTGAACCTGCAGGTGACTGGCGAGGCCTTTACTCTGGACATTTACAATTCAATTCATAACTCATTTTTGATTTATTCTTATGAGTTAAGATATTCAGTATTTTTGATGCAAATATCAACCCTGACACTCATAGAAAACTAACAAGCTTGATTATTTAATCAATAAATTGGTAGCAGGTCACATGGTGAATGATAAGATGATTATTTGTAGATGTTTTTGATTGATGCTCTTGTAACAATAATTATATATATATTTTTAAATAGAGTAAGTGTTTTGTCTTATTTGTCCATTTTACTCAAGCACATAAAACACATCAAAATTGTAAATAAAAATAAAATAGTCAATTAGTTATGATAGAAGTTTGTCATTAAACTGTCCTCATGGTAAGGAGATGATGCAACTTAAACGGAAACTGAGACTTGACTGAATTTGGAAAAGCATAGCAAGCACTTGGTCAGTTTCCTTATTCTTTTCTTTCTTTCTATATTTAATTATCTTACAATTACAGTAAAAGGCAAACGTTTACACAAACCAAGGCTTAAGACACGACTCCATTTCATGTTACCATACATTTACCATGTTAAGTCAGTATTTCAAAATAATAGCTAAAAGACAGGTTTTATATACTATATCACAGTTGCTGTGAGTCAAAAGCTTACATACACTTAGGGTTAAGGTTAGAATTTGGTGTCACTGCCTTTTAATTGCTTAACTTGAGGTGTTGCTTTAGTATCCTCCTTACTCATGGTGCCATCTATCTTCTGCAGTGCACCAGTTCCTTATTCCAGTACCACACCCCCACCTCCATGATGCTGCCACCTCCATGTTTTACAGTTGGGATGGTGTTCTTTGGATAAAAAGCCTCACTCTTTTTCCTCCATACATAGCGCTGATCATTATGTCTAAACTGTTAAATTTTTGTTTAATCAGACCATAGAGGCTAGCTGACGGTCTGTTTTCTTATATCAGTCATACTTGGAGTATGGTGATGTAGAACTTTCTTAATGGTGGATGTATGTATTTGGTACCTGATGCCTCCTTTACCACTTCCTTTGTTGTTGACTTGGAGTTCATTTATCCCGGGGAGTTAATTTTTGCCTCTTTCCTGCACAATGCAGTGTCTGTGTGGTTATGTGATTTTTATATTTGCATACAATTGTTTGTACAGATGCTTGTGGTACCTTCATTTGTTTGGAAATTGCTCCTAAGGAGGAACTTGACTTGTGGAGGTCCACAATTTTTTTTCTCTGAGGTCTTGTCTGGGTTTGGATTTTCCCATGCTATCAAGGGCAAAAAGCCACTGGCTCTAAAGGTAGGCCCTTTTACAGCTACAGGTGCACTCCCAATGAACTCCTAATTATGACAACTGGCCAATCAGAAGCTTGTAAACTCAGTACATCAATTTCTAAAATCTTCCAGACTGTTTAAAGAGACAGTCAGCTTGGTGTATGTAAACTTTTGACCTAGGAATTCTGATACGGTAAATTAAAACTGAAATAAATCTGTCTCTAATTAATTGTTTTAAAATTATCTCTTAAAGTAGATGCCCTGACTGATATGCCAAAGAAATGTATGGTAAAATGAAATGTGTGGAGTTGTAAAAAAAACTGAGACCAAATATCCTTAGTCTGATTGTATGTAAACTTTAGGCCTCACCTGTATATTTATGTTTGAAATTGATATATTAAGGAGGTCAGGCACAAGATAGCTTCTTCTTTTTTTTTTTTGTTGCTTACAGTATTTTGCACATTATTGCTCATTGAAAGCTCCCCTTTTCAAAGAATGACTGGTTTATAAATGAGTTTACACACACAATTGCTTGCTACTATCCACCGCACATTAGATGCCAACACACAATGGGCCTCATTTATCAATCTTTGAGTAAAGCTGTGTCTGTAAAATGTGCTATAAATGTACATTTTCCACTGGATTTACAAACATTTCGGAAAAGCTGACCAACCGAAACATGCAAAGCGCATTCCCAGAACAGCTCATTCACATTTTGTGACGCCCACAAAATTTCAAATACACAGAACTGTGAGAAATAAATGAACAACCAGGATAAAGACTGAAAAAACAGAGGTAGAATTGTTTTTACTCAAAATGAAAGATCATGGTAATCTTTCATAATAATTTATGAAAGATTTAATTTATATGGCAGTATTTTTTTGTTATACAGTCCGTACAGGATTTTTAAAAGTTTTTTTGTGATTGTTGTGGTCAAAAATGCTTGATTTTGCTGCAGATTGTTTCAGTATTTTTAATGCAATTTGCAGAGTATTTTGTGCATTTTTGCGAAAAGTAATTTAATTGTTTTATTTGTATTTACAACCCCAATTCAGAAAACGTTGGGACAGTATGGAAAATGCTAATAAAAACAAAGACAAGTGATTTGTAAACATACTTTGACAAAAAAAAAAAAAAAAAACATGTATAAAGACATGGTATTTGATGTTTTACCTAATCAACTGCATAGTTTTTTGAAGATAAACGTTTATTTTGAAATTGATGCATGCAACACGTTCCGAAAAAGTTGGGACAGGGGCAATTTAGGAATAATAGCGATGTGACAAGTTGAACTAAGAAGGTGATGTGAAACAGGTGAGGCAATCGTCTAATCATAGTATATAAGGAGCCTCCAAAAAAGGCCTAGTCCTTCAAGAGCAAGGAGGGTTGAGGCTCGCCAATCTGCCAACAGATGCGTCAGTAAATAATCCAACACTTTGAAAACTTCATTCCCCAAAGACAAATCGGTAGGATTTTGGGCATTTCACCTTCTACAGTGCACAATATAATTAAAAGTTTCAAGGAATCTGGTCAAATCTCTGTGTAAAGTACAAGGCCGAAAACCACTTCTGAATGCGTGTGATATCCGATCTCTCAGACGTCACTGTCTTAAAAACCATCATGAGTCTGTAATGGATATCCTGACATGGGCTCGGGAATACTTTGGTAAACTTTTGTCAGTCAACACCATTCACCGCTGCATCCACAGATGCAAGTTAAAGCTTTACTATGCAAAGCAGAAGCCAAACATCAACACTGTCCAGAAGCGTCGCCGACTTCTCTGGGCTCGGTCTCATCTGAGATGGACAGTAGCACAGTGGAATCGTGTTTTGTGGTCTGATGAGTCAACATTTCAAACAGTTTTTGGACAAAACAGCCATCGTGTTCTCCGGGCCAAAGAGGAAAAGCTGTTATCAGCGTCAGGTCCAAAAGCCAGCATCTGTCATGGTATGGTGGTGTGTCAGTGCCCATGGCATGGGGAACTTGCACATCTGTGAGGGCACCATTAATGCAGAAAGATATGTACACATTTTGGAGCAACATATGCTGCCATCCAGAGCAGGACAACGTCAAACCACATTCTGCCTGGATTACAAGCGCGTGGTTGCGTAAGCAGAGAAGCGGGGGATAGCATGGCCTGCCTGCAGTCCTGCAGTCTCTGAGAATGTGAGAATTCCGAGAATTCCGCTTGCTAAACTTAACCAACTGGTGTCTTCAGTCCCAAACGTTTAAGAAGTATTATTAAAAGAAAAGTTGATGTTACACAGTGGTAAACAGTCGACTGTCCCAACTTTTTTGGAGTGTGTTGCAGTCATCAGATTTGAAATGAATGTATATTTTCAAAAATAAATTAAATAAATAAATTAAAACATCAAATAATGTGTTAATAATGTGTTTTCAATATAGTACAAGGTGAATTGAATTTTCAAATGACTCTTTTTTTGTGTTTTTTTGCATTTTCCATACTGTCCCAACTTTTACAGAATTGGGGTTGTAAATGCGACCTTTTAGCTGTACTCATGTTCAATGCACGTGAATCGAAGGGGTTTTTGGCTGAATGCGGGTTGGGTCTTGGCCCAAACCTGCAGAAAATCTATTGTAATTTTGAAAAATTGTTAGCTCCTCTGAATATTACAGTTTCCTTGATTTTGCATTAATTTCTGCAATTGCAAGATTGCAAAATCCTGGAGGAACTGTTTATAAATGAATGATTAGTTTTATTTGTCTTAATTTATGGCTTCGTGTTGTTTCCCTTTCTTTATTTTTTTATATTCTTTAATTGATGCCAATAATATACAGTTCCCTCCGAAACTAAGGGGAACGGCAAGGCCAATTCATTAGTTTGTGCTATAAACCAAAGACAATTGTATTTGAGATCAAAATATGCAACGAGATTTCAGTTTTTATTTCCTGGTATTATACATGTTAAACAGCATAAGCCATTAGAAACTTTTGTATCAGACAACCCAATTTTTAGGTGAGAGAAAGTATAGGAACATATCAGTCTTGAAGTAAATTAAAGTAAATAACACTTAATATTTAGTTGCATATCCCTTGCTTGCAATAACTGCATCAAACCTGTGACTCACTGACATCACCAAACTGTTGGTTTTCTTCTTTTGTGCTGCTTTTCCAGCAGCCTCTTTCAGTTATTTGTTTTGGGGGGGTTTCTCCCTTCAGTCTCTTCTTCACGAGGTGAAATGCTGCTGAATTGGGTTAAGGTTTGGTGATTGACTTGGCCAGTCTAAAATCTTTCACTTTTTCCTCTGATAAAGTTCTTTGTTGAGTTGGCAGTGTGTTTTGAGTCATTGTCTTGCTGCATGATAAAGTTCCCCCTGATTAATTTAGATACATTTCTCTGTAAACTTGTTCCTGTAAACTTCTGTATTCATTCTGCTGCTACCATCATGAGTTACATCAACTTTTTTGGCTCATCTCTGTATTTCTTTGCAAATTCCAAACTGGTTCAGGTTTTTGGATTCTTACTGCTGATGAGTGGTTTGCATCTTGTGGTATGGCCTCTATATTTCTGCTCTCAAAGTCTTCTTCGAACAGTGGATTGTGATCCTCTGAAGGATCTCTCCAGATCCTTCAAATTGCGAGGTCCACACTGGTGGACTCTCCTCTTCAGTTCACCCCACAGGTTTTCTATGGGTTTCAAGTCAGGGGACTGGGATGGCCATGGCAGGACCTTGATTTTGTGCTCAGTAAACCATTTTTGTGTTGATTTTGATGTATGTTTTGGATCACTGTCCTGCTGGAAGATCCAACCATGGCCCATTTTAAGCTTTCTGGCAGAGGCAGTCAGGTTTTAATTTAATATCTGTTCATGAATCCATGATGCCATGTATCCCAACAAAATGCCCAGGTCCTCTGGCAGAAAACAGCCCCAAAACATTAAAATGCCACCATCATATTTAACCGTGGGCATGAGGTACTTTTCCATATGGCTACCTCTCTGTGTGCGCAAAAACCACCTCTGTGTTTATTGACAAAAAGCTCTATTTTGGTTTCATCTGACCATAGAACCCGATCCCATTTGAAGTTCCAGTAGTGTCTGGCAAACTGAAGATGCTGGAGTTTGTTTTTGGATGAGAGTAGAGGCTTTTTTCTTGAAACCAAACAACTTGTGGTGATGTAGGTGACTTTCTGACCCCAAGACGCAACTAACTTCTGAAATTCTCCAGTTGTGATCCTTGGAGATTTTTTGGCCACTTGAACCATCCTCTTCACAGTGCGTTGAGACAATATAGACACATGTCCAATTCCAGGTTAATTCATAACATTTCCAGTTGATTGGAACTTCTTAATTATTGCCCTGATGGTGGAAATGGGAATGTTCAAAGCTTGTGCTATTTTCTATTAGCCACTTCCCATTTTATGAAGCTCAACAAGCTTTTGCCGCACATCACAGCTATAATCCTCGGTCTTACCCACTGTTATGAATGACCAAGGGAACTTGGCCTATGCGTTACCTCATATTTATACCCCTGTGAAACAGGAAGTCAACATTGTGTACAAAAATGTTTTTAAAAAATTTTTTTTTAAAAACCCACAAAAAAGTCAAATATCAATGGGAATATATTTCAAATATGTTTCTCATATGAATTCATAGGGGTGAAAATAATTGTTGCACATATATATTTAACAAAGTTTTTTTGATAAACTTGTGTTGGGTTTGCAATTGTTTGATATCCATAAGAGCAGAGTATTTTTGTGAATTTTTTTAACAGATCAAAAAGTTCGACAATAAAAACAATTATTCACAGCCTTCTTTGCTCATATTTACCAATGGTGCCAATATTAATGGAGGGCACTGTAGATAGATAATGCCTATTTTTTTTTTTTTTTTTAAATCAATAATTGTGCACTAGTTTTTTTTCCCCAAAATTTATGGGATTTTCATGAATACCCATTTTCTTGT
Organism: Cranoglanis bouderius; assembly: GCA_023630585.1. NCBI lineage: Eukaryota > Metazoa > Chordata > Actinopteri > Siluriformes > Cranoglanididae > Cranoglanis > Cranoglanis bouderius. Next base: position 15,593,367 of record CM042544.1, read on the forward strand.
GTAAACACTTGTACAAACTATTTATGAATAAATCCATTTGTATCCAGCTTGATAAAGGAGACCCAGCATATTTACTGTTATTCAGAATACACACTAGCGATGTTGAACTGTTTAAATAAATACCCAAAGAAATAAAAGTAATTAACATTGTGCGTCTTTTATTATGTAACCAGAGTGAATAAGACAGAGTGACAAAACTGAACAGTGTGAATCACTGAAAGGTGTGGATGACTAGGTCATGACTAGGCCACCCCTCATGCACTCAAGCTAAACAAATTTAACATGTTTAATAAATGAGGTAATCTAAAAAAGGTGACCATAGGCTGTTCAGATCTTTCCAGGGAAGCTTCCGTCCTGAATCTGTCCATCCCACTTCTCAACCTGCAGGAAGGGAGAAAATAAATAAATAATTAAATGGTAAAAATTACAGGGCTGTTTTGCAATTACATGTTTGGTAGCACTGATGACTACCATATTTCATAATTACAGCTGAAATAGCCACACCTCTGCTCTCAGCTACAAGTCCACAACAGCCTGCCTAAAGTGGAATGTGGGAATTAAGGGAGGAAACAGTTATAATTGTGCCTCCATTCTGATTTTACTTTTGCATTCTCTTCCAAACCAGCAAGGTTTCTGGACCAAGGTTCAGTTGAACATCTAATGACTATGGAGAGACCTCTAGTGGCTACTGTAAGGGTTGTAACAGACACCTGATTTAACTACTTCTGACAAACAACAAAACAAATATATTCAGGACATAAACAAATAAATCCGTTGCAAAATTAAACCACTGTGCCAACATTAAACAGTTATTAGCTCAAACATCACAATTACAAACTCCAAATATATATTTTTAAATTAAGTCTAATATAACCATCATTCGCATGAGGCTAAATATTTTGCTCTTGGTAGAAAAGCACTTCTATATGACGCTCTGGGTAAGGGCATCTGCTAAATGCTGTAAAAGTAATAAACAAACAAACATCACAGTATATTCTGTATATAAAAGTGCAGTAATGCATGCAAAATATATGATTTGAAGTTGATCAAGTCAATGTTTACATTAGTTGATTTAGATACAATAACTCGGATAACTACTCTGTACAACTGTGGTGAGCAGAAAAGCATTGCAGATGCACAACACATTGAGCCTTGCAGCAGATGGGTTACAACAGCAGAAGGGTTACAACAGCAGAAGACCATGTCAGGTCCTACTTCTGTCAGCTAAGAAACAGAAAGCTGATGCTGCAGTGGGTACCAGCTCACAAACACTGGACAGTTGAAGACTGGAAAAAGGTAGCCTAGTCATATGAATCTCAAATTCTGCTGAGGCACACAGATGGCAGGGTCAGAATTTGGTGCCAAAAGCATGAATCCAGGGACCCAACCTGCCTTGTGTAAACAGTTCAGGCTGGTGTAGGTGGTGTAATGGTGTGGGGAAGGTTTTCTTGGCACACTTTGGGCCCGTTAATACCAATCAATCATCATTTGAATGCTGGCTGCTGACCATGTGCATCCCTTCATGGCCACAATTTATCCATCTTCTAATGGCTACTCACAGCATGATAATGCACCATGTCACAAAGCAAAAGTCGTCTCAAACTGATTTAATGAATGTGACAATGAGTTCGGTGTGCTTCAATGGCCTTCCCAGGCACCAGATCTGAATCCAATAGAACACGTTTGGGATGTGGTAGAATGTGAGATGAAATGAAAGTGCACCTGAAAAATCTGCAGGAGTTGTATGATGCAATCATGTCAACATGGACCAGAATCTCAAATTTCCAACATCTTGTAGGATCCATACCATGAAAGAATGGCTTGTTTTGAGAGCAAAGGGAGGCCCTGCCCAGTATCATTATAGTGTTCCTAATAAAGTGCTGTATATGGGCCATTAATTTTTTTATTCATGTCACTATCAACTGTTAGTAGCAAAACTGTAGGAACAATTTGTACTGGCTTCAGTTGAGGCGCATTAAAATCTGTACTTCTTGCAGCTGCTCAAATAAATCAAAATAATAGATCATCATAGACTCTTACCCAGCTGATAGGGCACAGGCTCTTGTAGACCCTCTGATACCAATCGCAGGGAGTGAGTTCCTGTCCTTTTGCTGACAGCGCCTTATTACACCTGTGAAAGTCTGCGAAGAGAGAAACAAGTGCACCAAAAGTTAAAAATAAAGCCAGTATCTCTGCTTACAATGCATTCATAACAAACCTCCAATGTGATTCTTCTAAACAATCCAAAGATTATCCTAAACACTGAAATTCACGGTCAGTTCAAATCTGAATTCATCAAGTTTGAACTAGCACTGCAATTGTGGACAAGAAAGGGGAAGTTTCAAATACTCGTAATGATTAGCAGAAAAACAGATATAGTAACAGAAATTTTTAGAATTATTTATGAATCAACTGATTTACAATCAGGGCTCCAGACAGCAACCAAATGGTCACATTTGCAACCATTTTACCTGCTGTTGCGACAATTCTTTTTTTGAGGTCGCAGCGGAGCGACTGCAAAAATATATGACCAATATATATTTTTTCCTTTTAATGCACCGGAATGTTCTATTGTGGAATTACGTCTAAGGCAAATCCAGTCACACTCTCTTTTCACCGACCCCCCCAACATTTGGTTGAATAATGTAACATTTTTGTTATGTATAAACAAGAAAATTATCTGTCTTTATTTGTAATGTATTTATTAATGCATTAAACATGTTTGGATGTAATTTCAATGTTTCTTCCCATGATGTTAACCCATGAGATGTTGACAGACAACACACGTCATGCCTGTGGACATAGAACACAAATTGGCTTGGGTCTGAACACCTCGGAGGTTTCACATAACTAAGCAACAGAAGCGTGCAGAATTGGCTTGCTTATGGAGAGGTCAATAATCGTCTCAGAAATAAAAAGCAGAAGTCGTCATATATCTTCTAAACCGGTGGAGGTGTAAACATCAAATCTGGAACTACAATCGAGCATAATTAAACAAACCTATATTTGGGGAAGTCGAACCTCAGAAATATCCAAGCTTCAAGTATGTCCGCAGTGTTAACTTGAGAGTCATAGGGTTACTTCAACACATCCCAAACTCACCAAGGTAGTTCTGGAAGCAGTTTCGTGTCTGGTTGGTGTTGGGAAAGCGGGCATCGAACGGAGCAGTTCTGTATCCCTTAATCTTCTCTTCAATTACCTCAGCCATCTTTGAGCAAAACTTGGTGGCAAGTCGACAACTGTAAACAAGTATATAGTCAAGTGAAGTCAACACACAGACACGGTTTAGTTATAACCAATAATCTCAGATTATGCTTTCGACAGGGTTTGCTCATTAATTTTTTATAACTTCAGGTAAAGTACAATCACTAACACTTAAATAAAAAGCTCAAGCTATTTTTTCATTGGCATATCCAACAACAGCACTGTGTTGTTAGGTAAGTAAGTAAATAAAAGCACAAACAAAAGCATAAATAAATAAATAAATAAAACTGCTTGACACAGATCTCCTGTTCAAACTGACGCTACATTTATGGAGCAGTTTGACTTTAGCAGCAACGGGTCACGATTAGAGGTCGTCTGCTGTAGCTGACAAACTAGTGAACAATTTTAAGCAGTAAACATAAGACATTAAGTTGTTTTAAACAGAATTCTGCCTCAGTTTTAGCTATTATTACTGTTAGTAATCACGTTTATCTGCACGAGTCTTATAAACGTCATACCTCAGCTAGCCGGCGAGTTATTAGCTCGCGCCCGTCCTGCTGTAAGTCAAGCCATACAACAACCTATTATATTATTTAACGAATAAATCATTATATAGTTAACTGCCTCGAATATGCGTAAAATGTCGTGAATTACAGGAAAAATAAATATTAATATTGTATAAACATTAGAGAAGATTTTGAGGCCTACCTAACGCGTCCTTCGCAAAGTATCCCCTTGAAAGAGAGGTGGAGCGCACTGAATTATGGGATTCCTGAGGGGAAGTAGGGGCGGGGCTTCAACGCTGAGATCGAAGCTGCATACTAGTTTACTAAATAGTGTGCCAGAATAGTGACACTGTAGGCGGTAGAGCTACTGTTTTGGCATACTATCTAGTCCGGTAGGATGCGATTTCAGACTTTGTGAGTGTGATAAATCTTGGCTAGATTTATATGATAAAGCTTGTGTAGATACAGCAGGTGCATGATTTTTAGCACCATGTTAGTATTACATTACATTGTCAAGTATATGAAAGAACAATGTTATTAAGTCAATAAGATTGTGGCTATAAAAAGTTGATGTCTTTATAGTTGTTTGCCAAGATTATGGCAGGACACTACACATCTGAGCAGCTGCCACAATTATTTCACTCCCCTGTAGTGAAATGACGTTCTGTTTCACACCTCCTAAATGCCATGGTGTTAAGAGTCATCTGGATACCTTCTTGTGCACATATGCATGCGTGTTGAGACCTTGATAAATATTGTAGTCCTGTTGTCATATGGTCATTATTCCCTTTCTTCTTCTTGTACCTTGGACACGTCAGACCTCATGTGCACCTTGGAGCTACAGTATCTACAGAACAGCTTGTGATTACACTCAGTGCTGCCCATCCTCCAAAGCTGGTGGTAGAACACCTATTATCTCTTCACAGCTGCAGTGAGTGTTTATTTCATACTTTTTGAATACAGTCGGAACTCTGTGGCTACCAGCTTGAGTTGAGATGATAACTTGCAGGAGACATGAGGCTTTTCTTACAAAATGGGTCCACCTGGGAGCTGTGCCCCATCAGAATGAGACAGTTACCACGAATTCCTCCTTCACTGGCTGACCACAGAGGCACAGGTGGTGTGTGGTGCTCCAGTGTGAGAGCAGAACACATTAACTGGGGGGTGTCTATGTCACCCTCAAATTCTTCGTACTGGAGGCACCACTACATATCCTGGTCCGTTCAGACAACATTGTGATGCTCAGATGCTTCAGTCATCGGGTCAGATGGTGCTCTCTGTCTTGTATGAAAACTCCTCAGGTGAGCCCAGCCATGGTTAGCCTCACTCAGAGCAAGTCACTTGCTAAGATGGCATAATGTGCAGCAGATGTGCTGTCGAGACAGTACATACTCCTGGGAAAGTGGTGTCTGCATCCAGAAATGGGAAAAGTTTGACAGGGCACTGACCTTCACCAATGCCACATCGACTCAATGTCAACTGTCATTCTCTCCGGCTGAGCTAGACAGCCCTTTATGTCGGGACACACTGGAACATAACTGGCCTCACTGTCTACTGTAACCATTTCCATCTCAACCTCTGAATTCAGTTATCAGAGTCCTATCTGTGGCCTGGAAGTGGCCTGCGAGACCTTGGTATCCACTGTTATGCTCACTAGTGGAAAGAAATCATTGACAGCTCAAAAGATTTATTGTCACAAATAGACAGAAAAATGTGGTGCCATTGGCCAGGTTAACTGCACCTGTGGATTTGGTGGAAACTGTTCCACAAATGGTGTGCACTCCATTAGCTGGATTTGGTGTACTGCTGAGTTCCCTGTCTACATTGAACATTTATGTGGTAACCATTGCAGCATGTCATAGCACCCAGGATGGTGTCTTCCTGGGGACTCATAAACTTCCCTGTAGTTTATGCAGTGAAGCCTTTCTGAAGGGAGCAAGTTGCCTTTGTCTGCCAGACTTCCCTAAGACCCCGACATGGGATCTCTCGCTTGTCTTGGATACCATGCAGGATCAAATGGATTTCTCTAAAGCAGGGATGTCTAATCTTAACCACTTATCTGCAGGTTTTCATTCTAACCAAACAGGAGCCACACCTTATATTCAATTGGAGGTTAAGATCAACTGATTAAATAGCTGGAATTATATGTGGCTCCCTTTGTGGATAAGATTGCACGCCCAAAGTTTGCATTTATGTTAGTGATCAATTCAGCGATTCAGCCTTTGCAATGAGCATCACCTTGCATGCATGCATGACCTTATAGTTGAACCCAGGGTTTCTGCCCAGTGTTGTCATCTACTTAAAAAAAAAAAAAAAAAAAAGTATATATATATATATATATATATATATATATATATATATATATATATATATATATATATATATATATATATATATATATATATATATATATATATATATATATATATATATATATATATATATATATATATATATATATATATATATATATATATATATATATATATATATATATATATATATATATATATATATATATATATATATATATATATATATATATATATACACTTACTTTTGTGTAGTCTATGTATAGGTCTTTAGATGACATAATGATTTATTCTGAAAGATGAACAGTTTATTGGGATCATGTTAATAACTGGCATTGTCTATCTGCCTTTTTTTTTTCTCTTTTTCTTTTTACTCAAATGGGCATAGTTCACACACAGACGGGTTGAAAGGTCTTGACATAGACCCTGTCACAGAGTTAACTTAATATCTTGAAATGTTTTTTAGATGTCACATTAAATGATCTTTTGCCTTCTTTACATATTTAAAAGAAAATTGCAATATAATTTCATTCTGATATGAGTAAAGGAAAAATAAGCCTGCTGTGGTAACTGGCCCTACAGTATTCAAGCCCTTGAATCCAACGTTCTACTTCAGAGGCACTTCAGAGCCCACTAAAATTATTTTCAAAATAGAAAATATTATTTAACGATGGAAAACATGCCTGTAAGAACTGGACACTGTATTAATCACTAAAATTGAAATGCTGTGATCCTACACAGACTGCAACCTTAGAAAAAGAGAGAGGGGTTAAAAAAAGTGGACAGATCTCAAATCAGAAGATAATGCTGGTTGAATGATGGGTTTTGAGCCAGTGTGTAGTAACTGTTCTTTGCCTTTGCAGGGCACTGTCAGCTACTGAATCAAACACCAACAGGGCAGTAGCCATCCAAAATAGGAAAGTACTGTAATATGCTGTAAAGTCTGGCGTTTACCAGCTCCGTGAACACACTACTGCACTGTACTCATTCATTCCATGCACATTCTCTCCTCCAGCCATCCAGTCAGGAAAACCTTTCACTCCTTTGCCAAAAACAAACTTGGAGGGACGAGTCTGAATGACGCACAGGAGCCTTCACAGCCTGCTGTCAGAGCTTCCTGTCTGAGGATCCTGCAGCTCACTGCATCTCTGACCTGTTATGCTCTGTGTGTGTATGTGTGCGAAAGATTGAAATTGAAAAGATGAAATACAACTGATTGGAAAACAAATAAAACTGAAAGAAATTAAGAGTGGAGTATAATTGACTAGAAAAGGCTTTCCATACACAGAAACTCTCTCACTTTCTTTCTTTCTTTCTTTCTTTCTTTCTTTCTTTCTTTCTTTCTTTCTTTCTTTCTTTCTTTCTTTCTTTCTTTCTTTCCTTCCTTCTTTCTTCATCTGTTATAGAGACACACAATCCCTCTTTCCTGTCACCATTATCCTGTTGTTGCCAAAGTCAAAGGTCACAGGTCCCTTTCTCTCATCAACTTCCTGTCAGTTTCCCATTTCCTTTTTTTGGAAAAAAAAAAAAACCCCTACCTGAATTAAATAAAACATGCTATGTATAAAACATGCTGTGGTAAGCAGAACATCTGTGCTACAATTGTTAGTGTCCCCATTGGACCCTCACTAATATGTGCAGAAAGATACAGTGTTACCATCTGTAGCTCTGTCACTGGGGGGGTGGTGGTAATGAAGTAAAACTATTCTGCCTGTCAAGTGCCGAAATAACTGAACCACAGAATTATACAATATATTGTTATTGTTACTCTATACACCGATCAGCCACAACAATAAAACCGCTGACAGGTGACGTGAATAACATTGATTATCTTGTTACAGTGGCACCTGTGAAGGGGTGGGATATATAAGTTGATGTGTTGGAAGCAGGAAAAATGGACAGAGTGACTTTGCCATTTCCCTAATGGCAGTGGCCTCTTTCAGCAGGATAATGCGCCCTGCCAAACTGCAAAAATTGTCCAGGAATGGTTTAAGGAAGATAACAGAATTCAAGGTGTTGACTTGGCCTCCAAATTCCCCAGATCTCAATCCGATCGAGCATCTGTGGGATGTGCTATACAAACAAGTCCGATCCATGGAGGCTCCACTTCGCAACTTATAGGATGTAAAGGATCTTCTGCTAAAGTCTTGGTGCCAGATACCACAGCACACCTTCAGAGATCTTGTGGAGTCCATGCCTCAATGGTTCAGAGCTGTTTTGGTGTTTTGGGACCTACACAATATTAGGCAGGTGGTTTTAATGTTATGGCTGATCGGTGTGTACGTAAAATGTCCTGCCTCAGGGTGTACAAATGGCTGCATTAGACTGTTGCAGCATAAATCCCAAATATAGCAAGATTTCAAATTATTGTACTAATGCACCTGCGGCTTCAAATCATCTCAGCTCAAGTCTAATTGCAGGAACATCCCAAGTGACCCAAACGAACGCCACAACACCGTAATAAATATAAAACCGAATACCTGGCCTGACATGGTGTGGACTCTCTTCTTCATAACATTTCAACATATTCTCTCTCTCTCTCTCTCTCTCTCTCTCTCTCTCTCTCTCTCTCTCTCTCTCGCTCTCTCTCAGGATATAGGTGTTGTCCAGAAAGGGGGGAAGGAAATTCTGTCACTAAGAACAATGGGCCTGCTTCTCTATCTATAGGCACAGATCAGGAGAGAAAGAACGAAACGTGGGAGCCAGAGAAAGCAAAAGCAAGACTTATTAGAAGTGTTGGGAAATGTGTTTAAAATTGAAAAAAAAATTTAAAAAAGAAATGTTAGGAGAACCAGAAGATTGATTGGGCCTGGAGAAAATACGGGATAAAGCACCGTGAGGCCATCCCCAAAAATGGACTTATCACCCTTCATTTCTTTGAAATAAGGACACAAAACGTGGATCAAAAGTCAAAACGTTTTGAATATATTTGCTTGCTATAGCAGAATTATCAGGACAACAGCAGTGATTAAGGAGATTTAATACTAACGTGTCGCAGTGGGTGAGTCAGACTGAAAGTCATCTGCTGGTGAGAGGAAATGCTTACTCTATACTCCATACTTAATATTAAAACTGTATGAAATGTAATTAGCATCTTCATATGGTTTCCAGTGTTCACTGGTTGTAAAATCAGTTAATCAGAAGGTAGACCGAATTCTATATAAGAATTTGCTCCTAGGCTGAAGTGCGAAGTGTTTCTGGAATATGCGTAGCAGTTAACACTGATCTCTGATACGTTCTTCATATAAAGGAGTGAGAGCAAGTTGATAAATAAAAGTGGTTGTCAGTGTGAACGCAGCTGTTCAGGGCCTCAGCCAGTCTGGAAATGTATATGTATACTGATAAAATTTTTCCATGTTTTAATGTTTCTAATAATTATTATATTCAGGGCTTTTAGGTTAGGCATTAATACAACATTAATACTACTAACACTATGTTGGTTTCTTGCTGTGGACTGACTCTTTTTTGGCCTACGAGGACGTTTGCTTAGTTCAAGAAAAGCCAAACCGCCAGCTTTGGTTTTAACTTGCAGACAGGAGTACAAAATAAATCATTTTCATAAAGCCTTAAGTATTCGCTGGATTCCTCACTAGCTCTACATTAATATTCTCGGAATATTCAGCTTAAAGCTGAACAAAGCAGGAAAAACGTTCGACCTTGCATGTCCTGATTACTCGAAAGGATATTTCAGGATATCCTGTCGCCTATTGACTGATGTCATACACTGCCAATAACTCAGACACTGTAAGCTGATTTGGCCCGAGGACAATAGAGCAAAAGATTTATGACAAGCAAAAAGGAAAAATTCCTAATGATATTAAAATATTAAAAAGATGACTCATGTTATGAGCTCAGTGAACTCTTCTGTTGTTGTGTCACTGTTTTTTTTTTTTTCATTCATTTTCATGTCTGAATGTCATCTTCATCCTTGTCTGATCCATCTATCTTGTTTAATCCTTCAATTTCCCCTATCGTTTTATATTTTGCTGTTTTCTCTTCTCTGGACCACCAAGATGGAGGAGTCTGGTAGTCCTCGCTTCAGGAAGCTCCATTTCCCTGTGGGCCTGTGGATAAATTCTCCACGGAAACACTTTGCCAAACTGGGAGCACGTTGGCCAAGTGCAGCATCAGTCAAGTCAGTGTTCTGGATTTAACAGAAAAAAACTGCACTGTTGTAGTATTATTTGTTTGTTGTACACACGTCTGTCTTTGTTTCTGTGATGAAATGCAGTGAACCACAATGGACAGTGATTGTGTTTCTCCACTCCAGAACCAGTACTCACCAGATTTAATAGCAAACATTGGGGGTTTAAGAGTCATTACACCAAACCCTTACTGTTCCCCCCCCCCAAAAACTCTAAACAGAAACTCCAGAGCTGTTGCTTAAATTGTGGTCCCATTCACACAGCACTTTCAAACTATCCTTTAAACATGCCCGTTTTTGTTACCAAATGACACACACAGTTATAGAAGGAATATATTAATCTTTCTGAATGTTACTGCATGTTTCAGTTATAAGTATTGCATTTGTTGGTTGACAGTATGATTTGTGATTTGTGAGGGAGAAATTGTGATTGTGGTTTGGATATGATATAAGGTTTCTGGAGTGAAGAAACAAGGATGCAATAATCAACCATAATTTGCTGAATATGTTTATGAATATGTTTAGTTCATTTTAAAGAAATTACAGTCCCATATTCACTTCCTCAGATCTACTACTAGCTCAGATGCGGCCTCTGTGCACGAGGCCCCGCCCCCAACACCTCCCACTGCCCTCTCTTTCTCTAGCCCCTCTGTTGCTCCACCCTCCCCTTCACTTAACCCTGCCTTCCTTCGTCCTCGGCCAGCCAATCAGCAGTCTCGTGCCAAGCGTCTGTCCAACCTCTTCTTGAGAGGGCGCTCCAACAGTGATCGTGACCGTGCCATTGGAGAACGTGAGAGGGAAGTGTGGGCTCATTCAGCCACTCCATCATTGCATCACTACCTGCCCCCAGCATCATCTTCTGCCCCAGGACTAGTGAAGATTTATGGTGATGCTCTCTCAAGCGGAGCTAACTACCGTAGCCTGCTGGCTAACATCCACTCTACAGCAAGACAGCTCATCCAGCAGGTCATCACCCGATACACTGAGAGAGAACGGGAGAACGAGAGTGATGACATAGGTAAGTTTGCCAGACGTCACATCCTTTTGTAGATCCTTTTGTACATCCTTATGGAGTGTGTTTTAGGTCCATGCTTTTCAAATCTATCCCTTTAGCACCTCAAGAGTTAGGTTCTTTCCCCACTTTAATATAATTGTTTCAAAATAGTGGATTGCTTGGATGAAGTGCAACTGCACTACAGCTTCCAGGAGAGCACATTAGAGGATCCACTGCCATAATCTTTATGATTCTATATTTTTGCCCAGAAAAACATTACCATTGTTGGCGCATGACCCAAAAATTTTACCAAGAACACATCATGGCTCAACTACATGTTTACTAGGTCTTCTACCTGCCTGTCATAATGTCACTTCCTTAAGAATGTCCCAATGTCCTGTGCACCTGCCCAGCTCTTCAGAAGCATTCTCCAGAGGACTTCCTGTTGTGTGATGTCATTGGAAAGCCCATTCAGCAGGCAGATGGTGTTTTACAATGGCAGACCGAATGCCGGCGAGGTGTAGCACCCTGGGAATGTCCCCTGCTGCTAGTGGACATGTGGAGGCCCAAGGAAGGCTTTGAACGTCGATTTGAGATCCAGCGGCGTGATGAGTATGAGAGGGAGGAGAGAGAAAAAGAGAAGGAGAGGGAGAGGGATGGAGAGAACAACCAAGGTGAGAAAGGACTAAAATGATTGTTTTGGAATTAAGCTACAAAGCTCCAGATCCAATTATATAGATATGCTACTGTATGTAAGATGTTTTAAGATGTGATGTAGCTCTATAGCTGTAACACAGAGACCTTTGACAGATGTTCTTTGTAAAAACATCTGGTTTTGTATAAACAGCTCTATGCATCATGGAGGTGGAGCACATTTAAAACATTTGTTTGAATGAATAAATACCTATATATTACATCTCTATGCACAAGCACAAATATTTATACGGAACTATGTTTGAATAACATGATTAAGAAATTGGAAACTGCTGCAAGCTTTCCACTGCAGTTGAGTCTTTCTTTTTTATATATTGTATATGAGCCCAAAATCTTGTAAAATAAGAAACAAAGGAAAATGAAATGTTACATACTGTTTTAATGGCAGTGCGCTGGAGACGGAGCCGCATGGCCTCAGGGGGTGGTTTTGATGAGGAGCGAGGTCATCGGGGGCGCAATACTGAACTCAGAAGGAGCATCAGTGACATGAACCTGACTCTGAGACGTCGCCAGGGCAACCAGGCCAACAACGACTCGAAACGTAGTGGCAATGCAGCAACCAGTGGTGGAGCACATGACAGGAAAAACATTGTGAGCATGATTGCAACAGAGCCAGGACAGGTGAGAGTTAAAAAGGGACAGAGGGGAGGAAGAAGAGCCTATGAAATACCAAGGCATAAGGTACTAGAGTATCATTACCATTATATATCCAGCTACCAGTGTTTCTGAAGAAACTGAGCACTGCTCTTGGGAATGGGGTGTTGTGGCTCCAAAAAGAAAGTTGCGGGAGTGGCCAGTCAGGATTAGCGATGGGCAGTGTGTGAAATAAATAATTTGTGTCTGTTTGAACTTAATTAGATATAAAAAATAAACCATATATATATATATATATATATATATATATATATATATATATATATATATATATATATATATATATATATATATATATATATATACACAGTATCTCACAAAAGTGAGTAGTGAGTGTACAGCTTGTATAACAATGTAAATTTGCTGTCCCCTCAAAATAACTCAACACACAGCCATTAATGTCTAAACCGCTGGCAACAAAAGTGAGTACACCCAAATTGGGCCCAATTAGCCATTTTCCCTCCCCGGTGTCATGTGACTTGTTAGTGTTACAAGGTCTCAGGTGTGAATGGGGAGCAGGTGTGTTAAGTTTGGTGTTATCGGTCTCACACTCTCTCATACTGGTCACTGGAAGTTCAACATGGCACCTCATGGCAAAGAACTCTCTGAGGATCTGAAAAAAAGAATTGTTGCTCTACATAAAGATGGTCTAGGCTATAAGAAGATTGCCAACACCCTGAAACTGAGCTGTAGCATGGTGGCCAAGACCATACAGCTGTTTAACAGAACAGTTTCCACTTAGAACAGGCCTCGCCATGGTCGACCAAAGAAGTTGAGTGCACGTGCTCAGCATCATATCCAGAGGTTGGCTTTGCAGAATAGACATATGAGTGCTGCCAGCATTGCTGCAGAGGTTGAAGGGGTGGGGGGTCAGCCTGTCAGTGCTCAGACCATACACCGCATACTGCATCAAATTGGTCTGCATGGCTATCATCCCAGAAGGAAGCCTCTTCTAAAGATGATGCACAAGAAAGCCCGCAAACAGTTTGCTGAAGACAAGCAGACTAAGGACATGGATTACTGGAACCATGTCCTGTGGTCTGATGATACCAAGATAAACTTATTTGGTTCAAATGGTGTCAAGCGTGTTTGGCGGCAACCAGGTGAGGAGTACAAAGACAAGTGTGTCTTGCCTACAGTCAAGCATGGTGGTGGTAGTGTCATGGTCTGTGGCTGCATGAGTACTGCCGGCACTGGGGAGCTACAGTACATTGAGGGAACCATGAATGCCAACATGTACTTGCTGTCAATATGTGACATACTGAAGCAGTTCCCTTCGGAAACTGGGCCGCAGGGCAGTATTCCAACATGATAATGACCCCAAACACACCTCCAAGATGACCACTGCCTTGCTAAAGAAGCTGAGGGTAAAGGTGATGGACTGGCCATGTCTCCATGAGCGCAAGTTCTCTAACATCCACCAGCTCTGTGATGTCTTCATGGAGGAGTGGAAGAGGACTCCAGTGGCAACCTGTGAAGTTCTGGTGAACTCCATGCCCAACAGGGTTAAGGCAGTGCTGGAAAATAATGGTGGCCACACAAAATATTGACACTTTGGGCCCAATTTGGACATTTTCACTTAGGGGTGATAGATAAGGGCCAATGGGGAAATTTTTAATGACCACAGAGAGTCAGGACCTCGGTTTAATGTCTCATTAGGACCCCCTCATTAGGCATTAGGACCCACACAGACCACAGGGAGAGCACCACCTGCTGGCCCCCCTAATACCACTTCCAGCAGCAACCTTAATTTTCCCCAGGAGGTTTCCTATCCAGGTACTGGCCAGGTTCAATATATACAAACATTCCAGCCAACTCAGTGTAACCAAATCCTGTAGATTTTTGAACAGCTTTTTAAAATTGTATATTTATTCACTGTATATTGTGCATTACAATGAATTTGGCAATGATAGTTACAGATGTTGGAATAAAATCCATAGGATTTAAAAGCATTGTACAGGATATTTTGAGGTTTGGTCTTGAGTTAGTTTTGTGGCATATTTTGTCTGTATATTAAATAGTGAAAGTGAGTAAACCCACATGTTCAAACTTGTAAAATTATTTCATCATTTCAATCTGACAAACATCTAAGGTTAATTCCCAGAGTCACCCAGCCAATCTGGGTATTTCTTCACTCTCTCTTGTTAGTTTCTGTATGCAAAAGGAGCAGTAGTTCCTATCCTGAACACCAACATAACATATGGCATACAACATTTCATTGCTCGTATTATGTTTGATAAAAACAAACAAACAAACAAACAAAAAAATTCATCAAATTCATCAGTCTGCCCATTCCTAGTCAGTAAATGGACCCAGTGTTTAAAAACCTTGCCATCGGTGCTGTGCCTGCAGAAGTGGGTAGAGTAGCCAAAAAGTAAACACTACTACAAGTAAAACTACTTATAAAAATAATTACTCAAGTAACAGTAAAAGTAATGTTAATAATTACTTGAGTGAGAGTAATAAAGTATCCAATGAGAAGACTACTCAAGTAGCAAGTTACTCTTCATTTTAATCAGTACAAACAATACTTTGTGATATCTCCCTTTGATAAGATAACAGCTCTGAGTCTTCTCCTATAATGCCTGATGAGGTTGCAGAATACATGGTAAGGGAACTGAGACCATTCCTCCATACAGAATCTCTCCAGATCCTTTACATTTCGAGGTCCACGATGTGTAGTATTTACAATTTCCATTGAATGCACTGCTTTGTGAGGTATATGTCTGTTTTATTTTGCATTCTCTTCCTCTTTAGTTTTTCTCACCTTATAACACTACTGAAATGTTGGAGCTACAGTCATGTTTTTCAAGTTTTCAGGACAATTGTGTCAATGCTTTCTTAGTTTGTAATATATACAAAATAATATATAATATAGACAAAATAGTTTGGAACTGATTTTGCATCAATTCACCCTTTTAACTGGATGTGGCAATTTTAAAAGATAAACAGCATCTACTATATCTTTTGCGGAAAAGGTCACTGGATCGCGGGTTGTGGGTGAAGCAGAAAAAAACTCACGAGTAGCTGAAGACGAGAAAGATGCCTGTGACCTGGAAGTGATGTCCCAGAGCCTGATCCTCCCACCTACAGACCGTCCTTACTTCCTGTTGCTACAGGGATATGACCAAAGCAAGGCTAGACATGCAGCACAACCCTATCACACTGCTCCCCCCTGACATCATACCTGCATCACCATTATCACAGCATACCATCTCTTCTTTCATACCTTTGGACATGGCATTGAACACACAACACAAAACAGCTAAACAGAGGCTTACAGTGCCCACACGGGCTACACAATAGCTCTATAAACCCGCTGTGTCTACATAAGGCCTCACTGCACAATGATCTCACACAAGACCACATTGTTGAAAACTGTAACCCACTTCATTCCTTATCGGATCTGTTTTTCTGATCAACTTAAGTTTGAAGATTGGGCTGATATTCATTATCAAACACACTGAAAATGGCAACAATATTTTTCCCTTTATATCTTTCTCTCTCTCTTTCACCTCCTTTCTTTCTTTCTATGACTCTGGTTTTCCATCTCATTCAATCAGGACTTTGTTTTGTACATCATGGCGGGCCACACGCATGTTTTCGGGCGGAAGCCGACATTCCGCGAGAGGGAGAAGGACAGAGAGCGGGAGCGAAAAGGGAAGAGGCCTCTTAGAGTGGATACGTTCCTCTCAGCTCCTGACCTGCTCGTCCGTCACCTTCTCATCAGGAGGGACTCAGCCATCCCCGAGCAACCCCGTGGTCAAGGTATTTCATCTGTCCCAGCCCTCATAAACACAACTAAATGTTAGGGAAAGGCTGAATAAATGAAAGTACAGCAGGAATAATTCTTATTGTGACAAGACACTATATGGCCAAAAGCATGTGGATACCTGAGCATTGAACATCCCATTACAAAGTCATGGGCATTAATATGGAGTTGGTCCCCCCTTTGCCTTCACTCTTCTGGGATGGCTTTCCACTAGATTTTGGATGGTGGCTGTGGGGATTTGTGCTCATTCAGGCACAAGTGCACAAGAGGTTGGGTAAGAAGGCCTGACACAAAGTTGCTGTTCCAGTTCATCCCAAAGGTGTTCAGTGGGGTTGAAGTTCTTCCACACCAGCCTTAGTAAACCATGTCTTTATGGACCTCACTTTGTGCACAGGGGCACTATTATGATACCACAGGCTTGAGCCTCTTAGTTCTAGTGAAGGGAAATTTTAATGCAAAGACATTCTGGGCAATTGTATGTTTCTAACTTTGTGGCAACAGTTTTGGAAGCTCTACATATAGGCATTATTTTCAGCTGTGGACATACCTTTGCCCATATACTGTATGTACATCTGTATAACAAAACAAAAAAACAGTATGTAAGAAAGTAAATTGCATATAACAGAGTGAAATATTTGTAGTGTATGTAGCATACTGATCACATTTCCCAATACCTGGGTCTTGATGTTTTGCAATTGTCCCATCAGCACAAACCATCAGACAATTTACTGGACAAGATGATATACATTTGTAAAACAAGTTTTATGCAAGTTGTATACAAGTTTAGAATTGTGCTAAGATGCTAACAATTGGACAGACAATTGGGTATTGTAATGTGAAACAACTCTACATTCAATTTCATTTAGTCATCTGTATTATTTGACTAGAGATATCTTAACTGTGAAATTTAGATGTTTTAAATTTCCATTGTCTTCTCTACCTCTTGTTATTTCTGACCTCTTAAACCTACAAAATAAAAGTTATGTGCGCTGCAGATATAAGTTGGACACCTCTTGCCACCTTTGACAGTTACAAATGTACACTTTTCATTGCATGCATTTAAAAATGTTCATCACATTGTGTTTATGCTTCTGTAAAAACACATTCTTGAACCACCTTGATTCAATGACTCGAGCCCAGCTGTGTTGCTGGAGACACTGAGACCATCACTATTTTGTGATTTCTCTTCAGAATAACTGATAAGGTTGAATTAGATGTGTTAGACCAAGAAAGCCACCCAACTGTGTTGGACTCTGGTGAACCCAGAATGCAGCTGTGCACTTCTGGCCTAGTAAGACCTTGGTTTAACCGCAAATCAGTTTGAACTCATGATCCATAAAACTGCTCGCTATTGTTCCCACAGCTCTGCTGCGCCCCTTCAGAGGAGGAGCTGTCAGTCATAATGGCGTTGTGCTGTACAGAGAGGCGGTCCTTAAGCCTGGAGATCTCATAGGTCTCGGCAGCCACTTCGTCTTCCTGTACCGTGACCCCAGAGTGACCCCCGCTCCGCCCCTAGCACTTGGTCTACCCTTGCAGGCCGATGGGACGATTTCCTTTGGCCCTGGAAACATGATGGACAGACAGGAAGCTCTCAGGAAATATCTGGGATCCTCTGAGGCAGTGCTGAAATTTCAGGCAAACCATGCAGACATCCTCTTACAGGTACAGTGATTGGTATACATGCTACTATTAGTTTTAGCTTGATGTTTCTTCAGATAAATGCAGCTTAGTGTGACTGTAGATAAATGAGTTTGATACATGTAAATACTGCAAGTGTATTATAAAAATAACAACTACAAAATGATTCTAGTGATTCTACCTAGAGTCCTTCATCTTTACATAACTGCAGCACTACAGCAACAGCTACTGACCAACCAGGCAATAAGTTATCTTTCTTTGTATTTTACTTCAGTATTATAGTATTTTACTATTTTTGTTTTAGGAAATGATCTCAAAGAATTCGACTCCAGATTCAGGTGGTGGACCCTTAGCACCAGCTTATCTGCTGTCACTCATGATTGACCATGCCTCCAAACATCTGGACCCTGCACTAACACCCCAGCTGCTGTTAAAGGCAGCCAATCAGATAAAGGCGATTGTGTGGGTAAGAATAAATAATCTACTATCATTTCAAAAAAGAATCATGCGCTTTAATTCTTTTTTTAAAAATAATTTTTAGAGAGGTCTTTTTTTATTTTTACAAATGTTTCATAGATGTTATATAAATAATAAAACACTGGTTGTTTTATTCCTTATATGGGTCGGTATCATACCATTATCACCCTGTAGCTGATTACATTTGATAATTTTCAAATTAGATTTTATAACAGCATGTCCAGAAGTGTTTTATTCCTCTTATACCACAGCAATTTACCAACCCGTACAATTTTTTTATTTATTAAAGAACACATTGCATAGTTTATCCATCTATAGTTAGATTTAATGTTATGGAATATCCACCAAAAAAGTTTTTCTTATATTGCTTATAGCCATAGCTATAAATACTTGTTCCCTCATCACCCTCCTTTTCTCTCTCTCTCGGTGTTAATAATACAAAATATGCAGCTTGTCATGTTACTAAGACTGCAGATTTTTCTGTAAGTTAAAGTTTCAGCTTTACCGTTGACTGTTACAAGGCACTGACACTGGAGACTCCTTGCAAAAATGTTAAATAAATGTCTCCTCACAGAAAGCTCCACTAGATCAACAATTACCTAGGTTTTTTAATTCTGCTTACATGGAGCATCCACCATACAAATAAGTTGTTAGTATAGAAATGCAAATATATTAGAATGCACACATTAATATAAACCTGTCATTTAGTGTCAGAGTCATGCTGTTATAGAGTATTAATCAACTTTTTCTGTCCAATCAGAACTGAGGATTCAACAGCACTGTGGTATAAATAGCACTTGTTATCCCTCGATCTGTGTCCTATGCGTTTGCTCTGTTAGTCTACCGTTCTGTTAAGACCACATGTAAAGACATCTAGAGTAAAGAGAAGACATGATATAACTGAAACAGAATTGCAGCAAATAGAATTTGGTGACAACAAGGGTGTGTGTGCGTGCATATGTGTGCTGTGAAGAGCTGGGGCTGGAGCAGGCTGTGGTTTGAGGAGCCACAGCTGCACACACATGGGCTTTCACTGGTATTTCACTGGAGTTTGTAAACAGAGGTTGACTGATGTCATTTCCACCCATTTGGAAAATGTGCTGTCATTGTCCGGACACATTGGCCAAACATACCCGCCCAAGCATTTATCCCAGTCTGCTCTAATCTTTTCTCTCTCTCTCTCTCTTTCTCTGTGTGTTTTATTATCCATGTTTCAGGAGAACATTAAAGAGTTTGGAGACAAATATCCCACACAAACGTAAGACTGACTTCTGAATTTAACACGGTGTCTGTGAATTGCTTGATGTGCCATCCTGTTTCTCACAGCCACATCCATTTGGCCCACTTAACCTCCTCCTTAAACTCCACGAAACAGTGAATGCTTCCACTCAACACACTTCAATCCATCCATTCTTTTTTCCATACCACTTATCCTACACAGGGTTGCAGGATAGAGCCTATCCATGGGAGCTCGGGGCACAAGGCTGGGGACACCCTGGACGGGGTGCCAACCCATCACAAGGCATAATCACACACACATTCACACACTACAGACAATCTGGAAATGCCAATCAGCCTACAATACATGTATTTGGACTTGGGAGGAAACTGGAGTACCTGGAGGGAACCCCTGAAGCACGGGGAGAACATGCAAACTCCACGCACACAGGGTGGAAGCGGGATATGAACCCCCAACCCTGGAGGTGTGAGGCAAACATGCTAACCACTAAACCACTGTGCCCCCTGTCCTCACACTAAAACTATAAATAGAAATATAACTGTAAAGAACATATGCTGTGCTGATAAATTTGACCCGGTGAAAACCATTCACCAAAACCTGGAAATGCCTGGATATATATATATATATATATATAACTATATATATATATATAGTTGCAATCAAAATTATTCAACCCCCATTGCAAATGTCGTTTATTGTCAAAATTTACAGACTTCCAGCTGTTTGCAATGAACAAATCAAACAAAAGTAATTGAAATAGTTCAACACAACGAATGCTTCAATTGGTTTCCCCAAATTCAACTGAAAATGCAACTTATAATGACTTCTCCAGTCTCAAAATTATTCAACCCCTTCATGGCAAGCATCTGTAGTACTTGGTAGAGTACTGTATATACAGTATCTCACAAAAGTGAGTACACCCCTCACATTTTTGTAAATATTTTATTATATCTTTTCATGGGACAACACTGACGAAATGACACTTTGCTACAATGTAAAGTATTGAGTGTACAGCTTGTATAACAGTGTAAATTTGCTGTCCCCTCAACATAACTCAACACACAGCCATTAATGTCTAAACCGCTGGCAACAAAAGTGAGTACACACCTAAGTGAAAATGTCCAAATTGGGCCCAATTAGCCATTTTCCCTCCTCGGTGTCATGTGACTTGTTAGTGTTACAAGGTCTCAGGTATGAATGGGGAGCAGGTGTGTTAAGTTTGGTGTTATCGCTCTCACACTCTCTCATACTGGTCACTGGAAGTTCAACATGGCACCTCATGGCAAAGAACTCTCTGAGGATCTGAAAAAAAGAATTGTTGCTCTACATAAAGATGGCCTAGGCTATAAGAAGATTGCCAACACCCTGAAACTGAGCTGCAGCACGGTGGCCAAGACCATACAGCGGTTTAACAGGACAGGTTCCACTCAGAACAGGCCTCACCATGGTCGACCAAAGAAGTTGAGTGCACGTGCTCAGCATCATATCCAGAGGTTGGCTTTGCAGAATAGACGTATGAGTGCTGTCAGCATTGCTGCAGAGGTTGAAGGGGTGGGGGGTCAGCCTGTCAGTGCTCAGACCATACGCCGCACACTGCATCAAATTGGTCTGCATGGCTGTCATCCCAGAAGGAAGCCTCTTCTAAAGATGATGCAAAAGAAAGATTGCAAACAGTTTGCTGAAGACAAGCAGACTAAGGACATGGATTACTGGAACCATGTCCTGTGGTCTGATGAGACCAAGATAAACTTATTTGGTTCAGATGGTGTCAAGCGTGTGTGGTGGCAACCAGGTGAGGAGTACAAAGACAAGTGTGTCTTGCCTACAGTCAAGCATAGTGGTGGAAGTGTCATGGTCTGGGGCTGCATGAGTGCTGCCGGCACTGGGGAGTGTACTGTGACATGTACTGTGACATACTGAAGCAGAGTACGATCCCCTCCCTTCGGAAACTGGGCCGCAGGGCAGTATTCCAACATGATAACGACCCCAAACACACCTCCAAGACGACCACTGCCTTGCTAAAGAAGCTGAGGGTAAAGGTGATGGACTGGCCAAGCATGTCTCCAGATCTAAACCCTATTGAGCATCTGTGGGGCATCCTCAAATGGAAGGTGGAGGAGCACAAGGTCTCTAACATCCACCAGATCTGTGATGTCGTCATGGAGGAGTGGAAGAGGACTCCAGTGGCAACCTGTGAAGCTCTGGTGAACTCCATGCCCAACAGGGTTAAGGCAGTGCTGGAAAATAATGGTGGCCACACAAAATACTGACACTTTGGGCCCAATTTGGACATTTTCAATTAGGGGTATACTCACTTTTGTTGCCAGCGGTTTAGACATTAATGGTGTGTTGAGTTATTCTGTGTGTTGAGTTATTTTTAAGGGGACAGCAAATTTACACTGTTATACAAACTGTACAGCCATGGCCAAAAGTTTTGAGAATGACACAAATATTAATTTTTACAAAGTCTGCTGCCTCAGTTTTTATGATGGCAATTTGCATATACTCCAGAATGTTATGAAGAGTGATCAGATGAATTGCAATTAATTTCAAAGTCCCTCTTTGCCATGAAAATGAACTTAATCCCCAAAAAACATGTCCACTGCATTTCAGCCCTTCCACAAAAGGACCAGCTGACATCATGTCAGTGATTCTCTCGTTAACACAGGTGAGAGTGTTAACGAGGACAAGGCTGGAGATCACTCTGTCATTCTGATTGAGTTAGAATAACAGACTGGAAGCTTTAAAAGGAGGGTGGTGCTTGAAATTATTGTTCTTCCTCTGTTAACTATGGTTACCTGCAAGGAAACACGTGCAGCCATCATTGCTTTGCACAAAAAGGGATTCACAGGCAAGGATATTGCTGCTAGTAAGATTGCACCTAAATCAACCATTTATCGGATCATCAAGACCTTCAAGGAGAGAGGTTCAACTGTTGTGAAGAAGGCTTCAGGGCGCCCAAGAAAGTCCAGCAAGCGCCAGGACCGTCTCCTAAAGTTGATTCAGCTGCGGGCTCTGGGCACCACCAGTGCAGAGCTTGCTCAGGAATGGCAGCAGGCAGGTGTGAGTGCGTCTGCAAGCACAGTAAGGCGAAGACTTTCGGAGGATGGCCTGGTGTCATGAAGGGCATCAAAGAAGCCACTTCTCTCCAGGAAAAACATCAGGGACAGACTGTTATTCTGCAAAAAGTACAGGGATTGGACTGCTGAGGACTGGGGTAATGTCATTTTCTCTGATGAATTCCCTTTCCGATTGTTTGGGGCATCTGGAAAAAAGCTTGTCCGGAGAAGAAAAGGTGAGCGCTACCATCAGTACTGTGTCATCCCAACAGTAAAGCATCCTGAGACCACTCGTGTGGGGTTGCTTCTCGGCCAAGGGAGTGGGCTCACTCACAATTTTGCCTAAGAACACAGTCATGAATAAAGAATGGTACAAAAACATCCTCAGAGAGCAACTTCTCCCAACCATCCAAGAACAGTTTGGTGACGAACAATGCCTTTTCCAGCATGATGGGGCACCTTGCCACAAGGCAAAAGTGAAAGTGAACAAAACATCGACATTTTGGGTTCATGGCCAGGAAACTCCCCAGACCTTAATCCCATTGAGAATTTGTGGTCAATCCTCAAGAGGCGGGTGGACAAACAAAAACCCACAAACTCTGACAAACTCCAAGCATTGATTATGCAAGAATGGGCTGCCATCAGTCAGGATGTGGCCCAGAAGTTGATTGACAGCATGCCAGGGCGAATTGCAGAGGTCTTGAAAAAGAAGGGTCAACACTGCAAATATTGACTCTTTGCATAAACTTCATGTAGTTGTCAATAAAGCCATTGACACTTATGAAATGCTTGTGATTATACTTCAGTAACAGTTAGTAACATCTGACAAAAAGATCTAAAAACACTGAAGCAGCAGACTTTGTGAAAATTAATATTTGTGTCATTCTCAAAACTTTTGGCCATGGCTGTACACTCACTACTTTACATTGTAGCAAAGTATCATTTCGTCAGTGTTGTCTCATGAAAAGATATAATAAAATATTTACAAAAATGTGAGGGGTGTACTCACTTTTGTGAGATACTGTATATACAGTGACCGGGAGATTGCATTCAAAATTTGAGTGAGGTCATAGTATTCAAAGTTAACATACCATAATGCTGAATGTGCACTACACAAATTGCTTCCATTCTTCCATTAATGGCTCCAACCCAAATTAGACTGTTTAATTTTATTGAGTTTACAGTTGTCTGTCTCTCTCTTTCTCTGTGCATGTTCTCATCGTCCTTTTCTCTCGTGCATGTCAATAATGATGACAGCTAACGCATGGTACCATCAGCTAACATTACTGTGACCAGCTAACATTACTGTGACCAGCTACTAGCAACTAGCAAGCTGGCATTACGAGTATCTTGTGCTTTACAAACTGCCCAGTGCCCTCAAAAACACATATTTATTTATATTATGGCATGAATTCAAACATTCATATGATACACTATATGGCCAAAGGTTTGTGGACACCAGACCATCACACCCATATCTGCTTGTTTTTGCTGTTATAATAACCTCCACTCTTCTGGGAAGGCTTTCCACTAGATTTTGGAGCGTGGCTGTGGGGATTTGTGCCCATTCAGCCACAAGAGCATTAGTGATGTCAGGTACTGGAGTGGAGTCGGTGTCCCAGTTCATCCCAAAGGTGTTCAGTGGGGTTGAGGTCAGGGCTCTGTGCAGGCCACTTGAGTTCTTCCAAACCAACCTTGGCAAACCCTGTCTTCATGGACCTGGCTTTGTGCACAGGGGCATTGTCATGCTGGGACTCCTTAATTCCAGTGAGGGTAAAGTGTAATGCTACAGCATACAAAGACATTCTATACAACTGTGTGCTTCCAAATTTGTGTCAACGGTTTGGGGAAGGCTCACGTATGGGTGTGATGGTCAGGTGTCCACAAACTTTTGTTCATATAGTGTAGCTATGTCAGATGTGTGTTGTCTCTCAACAAGAAGTTATAGTCTGGTAGCATAGCATAGTCTCTTGTGAGAGCTAAACATAATGAACAATTCCATACACAAAGTCCATACACAGGAATGGGGAGTGCCCTCCTTAGCTCAGGTCCTCAGGTCACTTGAGAACCAATCATTACTGATGATTCAGTAGTCTTGGAAGGCAATTTGTTCATGGTGGGATATATTCTGCCACCACATTATAAGATGTCACTGTTCTGTAATATTCAATTTGATGACTGGAGGCAAGATAAACCTTCTGAAACTTGCAAGGTCTAGACCTCTGTGTCCTCATATCTAGTTTCGGCAATGATTATATTGGAACTTCAAATCCAAGCACTGTTTGTCTGGATGCTTGAGCAAAGCCCTTAAACTTCCATTGTGAACCTCTGCTTATCTCAAATCTACATCATTTTGGTT
Organism: Cranoglanis bouderius; assembly: GCA_023630585.1. Lineage (NCBI taxonomy): Eukaryota > Metazoa > Chordata > Actinopteri > Siluriformes > Cranoglanididae > Cranoglanis > Cranoglanis bouderius. The sequence goes on from CM042544.1 coordinate 15,618,440, forward strand.
ACAGTTGCCTGTCAGTGAATACATTTAAAAGCAGTAATACACTAATTAGATTTTGGATCAACAACAGTCTGAAGTCCACTGACGTCCATACATAGAATAGATAAATGTGTTTTGTGTTTTGAATGGAGGTCATAAGTGTGTGGTGTGTGCATGTGTGTGTAGCTCCCCAGAGTCCGAGGCTGACCTTCCTCCTCCTAGTGTGCAGAAACTCTCCTCTGACCTCCGACCTCTCATGTTCTGGATGTCCAATGCCACCGAGCTCCTCAACTTCTTCCAGGTCAAAGTAGAGGCCATGGAGAAGGAATGGGAGTTTGAGGGTGAGGAAAAAAAAACAAAAAAAACAAGCAACTTATCTCAGTGGAGTTTACAGATAAATTTACACAACTATTTTCTATAAAAATAAAAACACGTAATAAAAAATAATAATAAATGCAGCATGCTATCTGGTGAGATAAAACTGTTATGTCTCGGTAGGCTTGAATCATAGTCTCCACGTCACATTTTCTCATGCTGCTGTTTGTGTTCAACACAGTAGTCAAAACAGACATGCACTTTATATTCTCTTCTATCTAATTATTTGCAGCTGTAAAACAAACAAAGCTGAGCTGGAACTACTTGCATATGGAAATAATCAACTATCTAGTGTGCTGAATTGCTGCTTATTTTTCTATTGTGTGGAAGGCATGAAACTACACACCATGGCCTAATGTGACCTTCTGCATTTCTCATATGCTTTTATAAACGTGTAAATACAGTCTCGTGGATTTATTCCAATTTTCATATTCGTAAGCTCTGTCGCTTTCTCACATTTAGCCCCCGGTGACCCAGTTCTTTCAGCTGACATGGACACTTGCTCGGATGCACTGGCGCAGCTGGATGATGTCATCATGCACACTTTCCAGCAGTGTGTCTATCACCTGACTAAGGTAAGAGGCAGTTAATGTATAGTGCCTTGAGATATTAAAGGTGTGACTCTTTTTCATCTCTCCCACATCCTCTTGCTCTCTCCCTCCATCAGACCTTATACTCCCTCCTCCCCGCTCTACTGGACACCAACCCTTTCTCCAGCGAAGAGAAAAAGAAGGAGAAGGCTGGAGTGAGGGATGGAGATAGTCAGAAAGTTGAAGGAGAGGGGGGTGAGGAAAGTGATATATCTAATCTACCCCCCACCGTGGCAGGGCTGGTGGAAGTGTATCGCTGTTCCTTGCAGTTGACGCGCGAGGCCTGCCTCTCTCCCCCTCTCACCTCCCAGACCTTCGGCTACCTGTTCTTCTTCACCAACACCTCACTCCTTAACACCCTGCTTGAGAGAGGTAGCACTGCTTTAGTGTTTCATATTTATTCAGTACTGAGAAGTCAACATTAAAGTGCACACAGAAATGCAGCCATGGTGATTGCAAAACCACATTAGGTGCAAACAAATTAAAGCTTTTCAGCAGGAAGTCAAATATCAAATGGAAATATTGTGTGTATTGTGTGTATTGCTGTTCTTAACTTGATTGTGTTCTCCTTGCTGTTTCAGATAGTTTGTTTTCCTGGTCACGTGCAGTGCAGATTCGCACTAATCTGGACCTGGTTCTAGACTGGCTACAGGGGGCGGGACTAGGAGATATTGCCTCGGAATTCCTCAAAAAGCTGTCAAACACTGTCAACTTCCTGTGCATTCCTAAGACCCGCCTTATCCAGGTAAAAGTCTAAGAGCAAGAATGTAAAATTGAACACACACTACCATGATTTTCATCATGATAAATTATATCATATGGATAATTGACACTCTATACAGAAATTTAGAAATATTTTCAAAGCCAAGTCTCAAGATCTCCTCTTTTTTTAACATCATTGTCTGTCATTGTCTGTCACTGTCTTGTCAGTCATCTTGGGCCAGCCTACAGGAGGACCATGCCTTGTTAAGCCCTGCACAGCTTCACCACCTTCTGACTCATTATAAGCTAGGACCAGCCAGAGCTCCGCCTTCCTGTTGGGCTCCGCCCCCAGGCACTGAACTTGGAGGTGGTAAGTAGCTAATTCTGATCAGCGAATGATGAGTCATGAAGTACAGAAACGTTACGTTTTGTTTGTTTTTCCTAAATGTAGATATTTTTGAGAGCTTCCTAGACCATCCACCTCTCATCCTACCCAATGAAACCCCGAGCCTGGACCTTACTCAGCCAATCCCAAACCCTGAGCTCCAAAAGGAAGTGACACGTCTGCGGACTTTCCTGTGGGGTCTGGATCAGGAAGAACCTCCAGCCAATCAGAGAACTAGGTTGTAGTAGAAGAATACAGAATCTCTGGGGTTAACAGTACTTAAATTTATACAAAAGACACACCAAAGTCTTACTATACAGCACAGCTGTAAGACTGCAATACATATCACTTTCTCTCTATGTAAGTACAAATTGTTTTTGAGAGTTTTTCATTGAGTGACATAGGCTGTAGTCCTTTAAATCTCTTAGGAAGGATTAAAATGCTGTAAAAGATGCTTTTTAAAAATGCCGCGGTATTATTGTTTAAATCGAACGTTGCTCAATTATGATCCTTACCCTGTATAACTTGTGCATCATGTTAGATAATTATCCATCATGCTACATATCCATACTAAGTTGTATAATCATTGCCTGGTTGCAGTGGTTATTTTATTTTTATGGTTTTAAAGAACTTAGTGCATTTTCACTCTTTTTAGTTTTTAGGAACCTAGACCAAACATACAGTACTGTGCAAAAGTTTTAGGCACATGCAAAGAAATGCTGTAGAGCAAAGATGCCTTCAAAATAATGAAATTAAATGTTTCTACATTAAAAAAAAAAAAAAAATACCGTAAAGAGCAGTAACAGTAGTAAATGAAAGTCAATATTTGGTGTGACAAAAAAATAAAAATAAAAATAGTAGTCTCTGGTACAATTTGTGCAGTTTTATAAGGAAATGAGCTGGTAAGTTTTGTTGAGCATCTTGCAGAACCAGCCACAGTTCTTCTGGAGACTTTGACTTTTACACTTCCTTCTTATTTTTGCAGCAAAACCCAGCAGCCTTCATTGTGTTTTTTTGTCTGAAAAGTGTCTCTTACGTAATATGCTGCTTTCTTTAATGACATACAAACATTTTTCTGTAACATTTAATTTAGTGCTAGAAAACTAATGTTTGGGAATCTAAAATGTTTTTTGTACTGACTTGATAATGTTGAAGTCATAAAATAAAAAATCTATAACAAAGTTTGTACTAAAAAACAATAGGGTGCCTAAAACTTTTGCACAGTACTGTACACTAATGCACACTAAAGGTCAGAATATAACACTAAGAGTTATAATAAATACTTGCATCATAGTATGTATATGCCATATTTTAAATCACACCTTGTGATGTTTGTGTTTTTTTCTTCTATACAAACACATATTAGTTAATACAGTTACACTGAGCAACACACCTGACATCCTTTTCACCATCATTTACAGTGAGAAGTGCTCCAATCCTCCCCTCCAAGTCCCCTCACTGCACTATAAAATTGGTGATTCAGAATTATCCGTGATCTCACCCGCCCTGACAACATGTTACACTCCCTACCCATCTGCAACATCTGCTTCTCACTTCAACACACTGACCTCATAATACACTGACATGGTTCACCTAGATGCATTAAATATTTTATCCGTGTGTTGTATGTTCACATATTGCCAATAAAAATTATTGTCATGAGACCAATTCGTTTTTGCATATGTCTTGGTTATGGTGTTCCCGCACTAATTCCATGTCATGTATTTCCGCTCGTGTCATTCCATTAATGAACGCTGGGGGGCGCGATGGCAATACACACAGTCCCAATACACACAGGTTTAATAAACGAATTATTACCAGCAGATCCCTCCGAGCAACAGGAGCAACAGTTCAGCAAGACAAGTGTGAGGTCTGATGAGCTCATCAAGTCTGTCGTCAGTAGACAAAGTGAAATTCAGTTTGCGACATCTGATTCCTGAAAATGATTCAGTATGTCAATTAAAGGAGGCGTACATAAATTCAGACACTTTATAGCATTCTGTCTGTACAGATAAGAGATCTAAATTAATTTGCCCAAATATGTAGGGCATTCTAAGGAAATATCACATCAAGCCAAGATGTCCAGTTTAAATGCAAACACAAACTTAGAATAAATTAGAAATAGGCCAAAAACAAGACAAGTGAGCCTAACAACCAACATTATCAGCTTTTAAAAATAATGCATATATCTAATAGCCTCATAAAAGCAGGATATTGATAATAGCTCTTACTGATATGGCCCACCAGAATTAAATTAACCCAATAAATCTGGTTGCACAGGCTTGACATCATTCCATGTCAGTGCTGATAGAACAAGGCCCCGAATTGGGTGGCCATCGCTAGTAGACAAATGTTAGCAGTAAACCCTAAACCCATTTTACCTGTTTTTTTAAGTGTTGCATAATTAAAATGGATTTCTTTTCACATTCACCTGAATGTCATATATGCCAACTGGGACAAGGCATAGGCTGCTGCTGCCAAATGGACTTTCCTTTGGCAGGCCACACTCCAAGTGCTCTATGGACTCTCCTTCTCCATCAGTGTACTATTCATAAATTTTATCCATCCATCTATTTTCCATACCACTTATGCTACACAGGGTCATGGGGGAAGCAGGAGCCTATCCCAGTGAACTTGGGGCAGAAGACAGGGGACACCCTGGATGAGGTGCCAACCCATCGCAGGGCACAATCGCACACACATTCACACACCCATCAACACACTACGGACAATCTGGAAATGCCAATCAGCCTACAACGCATGTCTGACTGTAGGAGGAAACCCGAGTTCCCAGAGGAAACCCCCAAAGCATAGGGAAAACATGCAAACTCTGTGTACACATGGCGGAGGCATCATAAATTTGACCTGTACATTAATTGTTGTTTGAACTGTTCTTTGAGAGGTACAACAGATGGAGTACTGGTTCATAAGACAAATGACAATGTGAAATGTAAATGTATGATGAAAGGATACTCGTCATGTCGAAATAGCTGTATCCCATATTGTTATGTACGTTGAATTTAGGCATGTTTGGACATCGGGTAAATTGAGACAGTACAAGTGTGCAGCACTTCTGGCCTGAATGCCCTTACAGTAGAGCTGTACAATATTCACACAATATTAGAATAGGTTGATGATGAATTTGGAAAAGATAGTTTAAGTTCTGTAATTTATAAGAAAGTGTCCTAAATGACCAAACATGTCATTACAATGAGCCATACTTCTTCAGAATGCAATAAAGTTTTTCTTCACATGTAGATACTCAACATCTGAAGGATTTCAGAAATGTATCATGTGTTGGGGGTATTTTGTTTTATTAATGGCAAGAAAGCTTAGACAATGAGAACATTCAGATATACATGCCAATATATCTGAAATCTCCCTACTTCCTATACAGGTGTACTATACTGGGTTAGGTTGGGTTAGGTTCAACTTTATTGTCAATGAAAATGAAATGCAGTTAGCATCCAACCAGTAGTGCAAAATAGCAAATTAATTAAATGAAGTAAATACGGTTATGGTGCAATAAGTTAAGATAACAGCGTACAGGTAAAGGTGAACAGTATGATGCATACCAGTTATGCAAATGGAAACTAAGTTAAATGAAATAAATAAGAATTATGGTGCAATAAGTTGAGATAAACAGTATACAGGTAGAGTTAAACAGCATGATGGATGCAATATGATACAGTAGATACATACAGTGGATTACAGTACATGCAAATAGCAGCTGGGTGTGAAACAGCCTACTGCCTTATAATCTCAGCGCCATTTGGGACACAGCCAAACATTTCTCTGGGTTGTAGTCCTCATGAGATAAAGATAGGAAGCAGCTCAATGTCAAGACACTTGTGAAAGTAGGCTATCTCTTATGTTGTGGCGAGAGCTTGAATCAGTTCACGTCGGCTTGTAGCTCAAATTCACTGATAAACAAACGTGCGTCTTGTCCTCAGTTTAAACAAAAACAAACTCTGTTCATGTCAGTTTCAGCTTTATGATTAAGAAATGTCCGAATTTTGTCTTGTGTCTCAAAAACATTTTCGGTTAATATTTTTCCCGACCCACATGTCGGCTGGGATTGAAATCTCTCAGTGTTTGACACATATTCTGAAGAAGTTATTACTTCACGCATTGTATTTAGCGCAGAGCCTGTTTGTTTTCCTGTTGACGGCTCGACTCTCGCGCTCTTTACGGTAAGCGGCACGCGATCCCGTGAGAGCCAATTACATCATAGCGGACTCTGATTGGCTGATCTCCCTCAGGCTTCATCCTGAAAAAAAGCCCCACGCGCGCTCAGTCGCAGACGTAAGTCGCTTGTAGATTTGTGAATCATCACTTCGCGGCCCTGTGGTCGAACTTTAATCAATTAAGTGACTATGCCGTTTCTGATTCTACAGACCGTGTGGTTTGTGAGTGAGACTTGCCGACGGCTGTTCTGAACTGCTCATCCACTCATTATGGAAGAGATTAGTGATTTTTGATTTGGATGAAAACAGTTCAGATGTTTTTGAGGGCTCGGGCTGATTTACTAATCTTACACAGTCAGAAAATTTGGGTGGGTGTCAGAGGGTCTGCAACCAGAGAAACCTGACTTTCAGACGCATTGTTTCATGCAGTTATAATAATAATAATTATTATTAAAAATAATAATTAATAATAATAATAATATTATTATTATCAATATTAGCACACTATATGGCCAAAGGTTTGTGGACACATGACCATTACACCCATACAGTATGTGCTTGCTGAAAACAATTCCAAAGGCATGGTATTAATATGGAGTTGTCCCCTTCTTTGCTACTAGAGCAGCCTCCACTCTTCTGGGAAGGCTTTCCACTAGATTCTGGAGCGTGGCTGCAGGGATTTGTGTGCACTCAGCCACAAGAATGTTAGTGAGCGTTAGTTCCAGTTCATCTCAAAGGAGTTCAGTGGGGTTGAGGTCAGGGCTCTGTGCAGGCCACTCAAGGTCTCCTACACCAACCTTGGCAAACCATGTCTTCAGAGACCTGGCTTTGTGCACGGAAATCTCACACATTGGGATCAAGGTCAGGCATCCACATACTTTTGGCCATATAGTGTATGTTCATGTTAAAAAAAAATAACCAAATGGTGTCATAGATTAATTTGCATATTCATTGAATCGTCAAGAGTATTTGCATATCAAAACGTTTCACGGGGAAAAAAGGGACGGTTTTCTGTCACTAAAAACAGAGAATAGAATACAATAAATTAGAATAGAATGGAGCTTAGAAAGAAAAGAGAAAATGATAGATTCTAAAAGAAGTCATATTTGGCCATGAGACCACAAACTAACTACTTATTTACAAAACAGAGTCAAAGCAACTATTTACACACTCAATCTCACCGACTTGGTGTTGCAGTGTTGCAGTGGATCCAGAACCTTTCCCCGAATCACCTTGGATGGGACGCCAGTCCATTGCAGGGCACCATGAACGCACACACACATTCACAGTGAACCAGAGAGCCAGAGAACCTGAAGGAAATCCACATGGACACGGGGATGCTTGTGGGGTGGCAATGCATGCTGTGCCACCGTGCTACCCCCAACTATTTACATATTTACAAAAATACTGTCATTCCTATCAGGAATGCAGACAAAATAAAGCTGTGGTAGTGGTGAAAGTGGTGGTCAGGAAATAGACTCGGAAGAAATAGCTACAGATGGAAAACCTTGCTTTTACAGTATGACTTTATATAACCAGACATAATCAAAAATGGTTTAAAACAGAGAACAAAGAAGTGTGCGTCTGGAACACAAACAATGGTATTCAGTGATTCAGTGGTCATTGGGGACAATGGTGATCAGTGATTGGTCGTTTTGAACATAGGTTCAAGCAAACACAACTCAGTCAGGGTGAGCTGGACAGCCATATCAAGTGCAGGACATTTGATAACTTTTGCTCATAACGTCGCTAGATTTGTCATTAAGTTGGCAACACTGCCCACACATACGTCAATTTAGGTCCTAGCAAAATGACAACCTTGTTTCCTAAAAAAAAAAAAAAAAAGGAGGACATTGGCACAACATCCATTTTTGATCATTTGATCATGTTGTTTTTTTCAGTGTGTGATGTCATGTCAGTGTTGTAAGACAGCACCCCATCCTGGTGATGATTTATTAAATCTCCACAATTTCGCAATGTGATTGATAAATTCAGCTTCATGGAAATTTCCTCCTCTGTTACTTTGACATAATCTACTTTTTTGGGGTGTCAAACTGCACAACACACGACTGACTAACAGTCAGTTACTGAATAAATATTCCAACTTCTACCATCTATAAAGACCCCAATATTAAGAATGTACAGAAAAAAATATAGCGATCCGACAAATGCTCCAGTTAGAACAAAGACATTCAGTGTGTCAATTTAAGTCAGGGCAGACTGGCATAATAAAGGATGCCCGTTAACGTCTCCATCTAGTTTGTGTTCTCTGAGAAAGGAGAACACAAGTGAGTGGAGGCTTTTAGGAAAATCAGGACTGTTGGAAAGTAGGATTAGACACATGGTGTATGTCTGAAAATGTATACTACTGTACTAATAAGTATGTAGTACAGTAGTACTACATGTATCAATATCATTGTCATGTATCAATCCCACTGCTTACTCTAGCTGCTGTACAGTATGCTATATGTACTGTACTGTATTGTTTTGCATGCATTCTCATTCAATCTCATTCAATTGTAATGTCTGTCTGACACATCTACAGATAGTACACAATAACGCAAGTGTACGTGTATGCACCCATATACGCATTTACAGTCTACCACACACCCACGCACTTGGGCTCTCCAGGTGCAGCTCCCCACACCTGTTCAAGAACCTCTCTGTAATTAGGACAATACAATTATTTTTCGGATATGGTGGACAGAGGGAGGGGTGACTGGGTAGACAATGGAGTGCTTATTCTCCCTCTCCTTCCCTTTTTCTGCATCTCTCAAGTAATGATAGATTCTTCCCGTCTTCAAAGGCCATCGGCTTCCTACACAACAGCTGAGTCAGTAAACTGAGAATGGAAAGGGGGGGGGGGGGGGGGGTTGGGCACAGTGTGTATTTGTGGGGCAGGGTGTCTTGACCTTGTTGTGCGAACTTTGGCGTGAGTGTGTCTATTCTGCCCAGCAGCTATATTCAGACGCTTACACACCCTGTGTGTGCCTGAGTGCACATAGGCACTGCACCGCGGGCTGCAGCAATCTGCTTTCAGTTGGAGTGCTTTTGAAAATCTCCATGCTCTTGTGTTTTTAGTTCCAAAACCCTGATTAGGCACCAGAGGGAATTTCCAGGCCTCGGCTTTAAACTTCAGTGCTCAGGTGACTGCACCGAAGCAACACTTACTCAGCACTTAAGCTGCTGTGTCATAAGGGTGACATAACGATGAAGTGCCGATGACATCATAGTCATTAGCATAGATTCACTTGGGGAGTTAGATCCTGAGTAAAAATGTAAAGTCCTCTTTTGCTATTTATAAATGAAATTTCCCTCAGTTTGGGCCAGGGCCGGGCCGAGTCAGAGCTGATGAACATAGAGCTTACTGAGACATCACAGGGTCATTCTGAATCACAGACGACACTAATGATTTAAATGCTTCTTCTGTGTGAAATAGGGAATGGACATTCACTTGCCACAGATTATTTCTTTCTTTCTAACAACATAGCAAGATTTTCTTTTTGAGATCTAACTAAAATGAAGGAATGTCTTTTTGACCGCCAAAAACATGAGATGTTTGCCTTCTTTCTGTTTTTGTTACGAATATTCCCAAGAAAAAGAAAAAAGGCTTGTTAGCTAACTTTATAAGGTGTAAATAAGGTGGTAGCGCTATGATGGATAGAATAGGACTAATAGTTCGTATAGTGGGAAGGAATTTATAGAAATATGTTTTCAGTAAACAGAATCAGGTTTCCATAAAATGCAGAATATCAAACCATTTCTAGATCACAAGTGTTTTGATTGGAAAGTATACTCTACTAGAGTGTGTGTGCGTGTGTGTGCTTGCACACATTGGTTGTGTCTGCACCCACTGCGGTCAGTCTAGTCGAGCCGCCCAGAGTTTCCTTTGCTGCTGTGTGCATGTGCAAGATTGCATGTGTGTGTGTACGTATGGCCCTGACTGCATGTGTGAGGAGCATTTCTTTGCATCTGAGTAATTATTTAATCAATGTTTATGACTCTTGCACTGTGGAATAAGTGGTGGACTATAATACTGTGTGTGTGTATATGTGTGTGTGTATATGTGTGTGTGTATATGTGTGTGTGTATGTGTGTGTGTGTGTGTGTGTGTGTGTGTATATGTGTGTGTGTGTGTGTGTGTGTGTGTGTGTGTGTGTGGGTGTGTGTGTGTGTGTGTGTGTGTGTCTGTCTGTCTGTCTGTCTGTCTGTCTGTCTGTCTCTTTGGGGTTAGGCTCAGGGCGAGTGAAACACCCAGCATGTCTCCAGGGACAGATTCACTTTCTCCTGCTGCCAGGTCGATTACGTCATCACGGCCTGCCATATAAAAGAGCCCTGTGATGTCATACTGCCAGAGAGAGGCTGTCCAGTGTTGAAGGGGTGACTGGGGTTACCCTCAAAAACCTCAGCACACACATACACACCTTTAAATATGATTACTTTCTCTGTCCGTCCAGTCTCTGCCTATCCCGTTTTACCTTTCTGCTGTCTCTCACCTTTTTCCTCCACTCCCTATATCTCTCATCTGGTTTCTTTCACGCCACCCTAACCTTTACTCTCCATTTCCTTTCCTTTCCCGACCTTTTCCTGTGTCTCCTTTTTCATTTTTCATCCAGAACCTTGTAGTATAGAGTGTTCAAACAGTGCAAGCATTTCATATTCAAACAGTACAAGCATTTCTGATTTCTATTCTCCTCCCCTCCCCTCTCCTCTCTTCTTCAGGTCTGGGCAGCAGGGTCAGCGGTGCTGTGGGCTGGGGCTGTGTTCCGACAGACTTGCTTTTTCTGTCACACTTTTGTTCCATCCTGCGTCATCGTGTTGACTGAACGGACCCCACAGTTACCGGCTAGGCGCGCGCCCGGCCCGGTTTTAACACTGAGCCGAGTTAGTGCCTGTAATCTGATGGCCGTGTTTATTTTATGTAGGCTCCCTTTGAAGGTACTGAGAAAGTCTTTGGGCTTTTTGTCCCAGCCCGTTTTGGCTGCCTGGGCCAAGGCGCTCGCAGTGGTAATACCCAGGAAGAATAATATTTGCACTCGTATTCACTCCAAACAAGTTTTTCCATATTAGTGTCAGAAAGGGGAGCTCTCTTGCTCTCTCACTCGCTCTCGCTCTCTCTCACTCACTCTGTCTGTTACTCTCCTTCTAAACTACCAGGAGGATCTCTGGTTGCTGGCTGTGACTACAACTGTGTCCATCAAGTCTTATTAGGCCTCCACAATCCTCTAATAGGCACTTAAACCTTTCAGAGTACTGGAAGCTTGAAGAGTCAATGACCTTCAGTCCGTTGTTCCCGCGTTCATTACTTCTGCCCTGACACATTACATCTCTTTTTGTAACTGAAATCCTTATGACACTTTGCAGGGCACAAATCTCCACTCTGATTAATTTACAGTAAGGGAGATAGGTAATGAGGAACAGGTCATTGTGTAGTACTCATTCACTGAAATCTGTTGTGGTGCTGTCGTGGTAGTAACCTGAGACTTGCAGGTGAATTTTATAGCACTCTTTTACTAGCTGACGTTTTTGTTTTATTGAAGGCTATTGAAAAGTTTTCTGTGTGTGTGTGTGTGTGTGTGTGTGTGTGTGTGTGTGTGTGTGTGTGTCAGCATGTGCATGTAAGTACACGTGTATGTGCGTGAAAGTTCACGGCTCCGTTTTAACTGCAGAAAGCCCTCTGACATCATCCGCTGAACTCCGGCGATGCGTTCTCATTCAAGTAAATTACAGCGTGTCATTTGTAAATCATTGAAAGGGCGGGGCTTAATACCATGCCAAAAGACAGCTCTCTCTCCACATCAGTGACTACTGGATAAAGAAAACATTAAGCCATCGTTTCAATCTTCCTTTCATCCTGATGGCGAGATAATACAGCCGTTTGTTCCTCCTGATTTGTCGGGAAATATATCATTACCCAGCGCTTGAATGATGGAGACAAATTGATGACAAAACTCTGCAGTCACTTTTGTGATTCAAAGTCACTATTCGCTAATGATGACTTTGATCTGTATATTTGAAACTGATACAAATCAGATACAAATCACTGAGTGTATTTGCAAATTATAGCAAATTATGGTCTTTAATGGCCCACTAAAAAACTTCTGGTCATGTGACTTGTCAGAATTCGCCTGCTTAAATTGTAAGGAAAGAATTGTTCTTGTTGATCCTGAGCTCGGGTTACTGTCTGCGTGGGTTTTCTCTGGTTTCCTCCTACTTCGCAAAAACATGCTGGTAGGTGAACTGGTGACTCTTAATTGACCCCAGGTGGAATGAATGTGTGAGTGTGTGAGTGTGTGCATGGTTCCCTCCAATGGACATTTTGCCCCATGCCCAGTGTCCCTGGGATAGACTCCAGATCCCCCTATGACCCTTACCAGGTTAAATCAGTTACTGAAACAAATGAATGAATGAGTGAATGAACTTTAAAACACTCTATAAGAGTGGGCCATGGGTTGTTCTTCTAGTCAATCAGAAGATAGATTAATGTTACAATTGTTCTTATACATATCCTTACTTTGTCAGATAAATCTACAGCAAATCTATCTAACTAGTGGGCCATTATAGTTTCATTATAGTAATTATAATTTTTGTAAAAATATACAGATTACAGATTAGCATTACAAAACCTACTCTACACATTTGTAGAGTTCACAGAGGATATAAAAAAGTCACACAATGAGATATCCTGTCAAAGGAGTTTATAGATTTTATCTTTCATTTGAAGTGTGTTCTAAATATTTGCAGCCTCAAATCGTGTTTAATACTTACCAAATAAAAGTTACAGTCATAAAACTTGCTCTCCATGTTATAATATCTGTTATAATCTGTTATCCTCCTCCCTTTCTGTTGGATCTAGTCCTTCTCTCTTTCTCTCTTTTGTATGTCTATCTCACAGTGTTTGTGCCAGATCGTTCTTCACTGTCACTGCAGTCAGTGCCTCCTCCCAAAACACATTTCTCTCACTCCTTTTATCGCCTCTCATCACATTAGGCCCAAATATAGGAGTCTAAAGAGGGATCAGAGACTGATGGGTGTGATGTCAGACCTGTGTGTGTGTTCTGGGCCTCTGTGCTGGGTGGGAGGAATATGGCATGCGTCTGCTCACGGCCTGTTGCAGTGTAAACGGTGATGTAACGTGAGGAAACAGGGGGAAACTACTTTGGCGGTCCTATAATCTGATGTATCTGTGTTCGGCCTGCTCTGATTTTCACTTCGCCTCTCAGACTCTGCCTTTATGTCTCATACACCCTTTCTCTCTGTCTCTGTCTCTCTGAAGGTGCAGACAGAGGTAAAGCTTCTGATACAGGCTTCGCTTGTACTGACTCATTCCTGGCTAATTGATTCGTTCCAAGGCCGAGTTGCGTGCCGCCCAGCTTCTGCATACTGTCACATGGCTTCTTCAAAGAGAGTTTGTTTTCTCTCTACCTCTCCCTCTCATCCTCTGTCGCTCCTCGCCCATCCGGCCGACCCCTCCGTCTGCCCTTTTTCTCATCCCTTGTTCCACCCCTATTGCCAAATTTCTGTCAGCTTCTTAGTTTCCTCCTGTCCTTCCCTTAGGGAATTTCCCTTGATCCATGATTGTGTCATTCCCTTCATTCCTACCATACCTGGGAGAGGTTAAAACAGGAAACAGAGTGAGAGAGAGAAAGAGATAGAGAAAGAGGGAGAGAGCACGAAGGAGACAGACCAAGTAGTAATTAATAAGAGACAGATTCTTGAAGGGTTTTTTTAAAAGCTGAGGACAGTGCTGGAGGTGAACGTTTAGCTTCCATGCGTGGGAGGATAATTGGGAATGTAAACTGACTTCTAAAAATAAATCTGTCCAAATGCAGGGCACATAACACATTCCAGTGATGATGCAGGCTGAATGAATGAGCAAAGAGCGAAGAGGAGGGGGTTATTTACCAAAGCAGGATGAGGCAAGAGCTCGTCCATCCATTCTTCAGTTCAAACAACTTTTAATATTTGTAATTGATCACACACAAATATATACACACTGACAGAAAATGTCTTAACAACCAAAACAGCTTCAATGCTTGACAATGGCTTAACATACATTGTCCCTAGAACTTTACTGGAATGATGGAATACTATTTAGAGGTGTGCATATGACTGTTTTTTTTTTGTTTTGTTTTTTTACTCCCACTCCCTCAGAAAGTTTAAACAAACCCACCCACTCATGCAGTTATGATTTTTCTTTGACTGCTTGCAATATATGGCCTTTCTTTGTCCATGTCTGACTGTTCTCCACTCCCATGACTTTTTTGTTCCAATTTTGTTCCCGGTCCCAATGCACCACTAACATAATTCTTCCAAAAGATATTCCCTCAAATGATGTTTTGACCACGGCGGTACAGAAAGCTGTTTATCATGGTGCTTTAAAATCTCCCATAGGTGTTCATTTGGGTTGAGATCTGGAGACTGTGAAATCCATAGTGTATGATTATTTTCATACTCATCCAGCCATTCAGTGAGCCCTTGGGTACTCCCATCAGGAAAGAAATGTTTCATCACCTGTACACCTGCACATTCATGCAGTTAACTAAGAAGCCAATCATGTGGCAGCAACAAAATGCATCAAATCATGCAGATACAGGCCAAGAGCTTCAGTTAATGTTCACATCAAACATCAGAATAAAGAAAAAGTGTGATCTCTGGGACTTTAACTGTGGCATGGTTGTTGGTACCAGATGGGCTGATTTGTGTATTTCAGAAACAAGATTTTCACACACAAAAATCTCTAGAGTTTACACAGAATGGTGTGAAAAGCAAAAAACATTTAGTGAGCAAAAGTTCTGTGGGTAGAAACGCCTTGTTGATAACAGAGGTCAGAGGAAAATGGCCAGATTGGTTTGAGCTGCCAGGAAGGATATAGTAACTCATAAAAACACTCTTTACTGCTAACCACGGTTGTACAGAATGATTATTTGAGTTACTATAGACTTCCAGACAGCTCAAACCAGTCTGGTCATTCTCCTCTGATCTCTCTTTTCGGCCTGCAGACTCTCTGCTCACAGGATGTTTTTTGTTTTTCACACCATTCTGTGTAAACTCTAGAGACTGTTGTGTGTGAAATTCCCAGGAGATTTGCAGTTTCTGAAATACTCAAACCAGCCAACAACAACCATGCCATGGTTAAAGTCACATAGATCACACTTCCCCCTCCCCCTGATGTTTGATGTGAATATTAACTGAAGCTCTTGGCCTGTATCTGTATGATTTTATACATTGCCACATGATTGGCTGATTGGATAACTGCATAAATGAGCAAGTGTACAGGTGTTCCTATTAAAATGACCGGTGAGTGAGTATTGTGCCACTGCCTTTTTTTTTTTTCCAATAAACAGAGCATTGTCTGCCACAGAATGGTGGTCAAGGTGGTCTTCTGCGAAACCTGAGACATGTCACAGTGGATTCCTCTGTGGTTTCCTTCCATTATTCAACACCAAAACCTTATCCCAAGTAAAAACATCTCAGTCTGATCAGCAGCTAACATTCAGTGGATGTTATTGCTGGTAAAGGAGGCGCTACCAGTCAGTAAGTACAAGGCTTCACATGCACCAGCCTAGACTGTAAATGATTAATCAGCACATTCGATACATGAAAAGTACAATGGTTTGTGTGTTAATAGTTAAAGCGGAATGTTTGTCTGTCTATTATTATTACTTGGATGGAGATCAGACCCATTTTATTAGGACTTAATGATGAAATCCAGGTAATTTTCCAAAGGGTTCCAAAGGGTATACCTTGTAGCTATACTTATTGGCAATTTTATCATAAACACCTACCATATATTAACAGTTTGTAGGAATAAAATTACAGGCTCTACCATGCCTATCAAAGGAGTGACCACCAAAGAAGCACAGCTGATCAGATATTATTTGGGCGGTGGAGCATTTACAGCACAGCTGTGACACTGGAATGATAGTGTGTGTGTGTTGCTGGTACAGCGTCACGCACAGCAACAATGTTTTAAGCATAGTGTGCTTGTAATAGCCTCTTTATTAGACAAACCCCCCTTGTTAGTCCATCACGTAGGTGTAAAGTTAGTGACTATAGCTTATGTCTTTCTATGAACAAGTGTTAATTGTCCTTCGGCAATTTGTCTTTGAGTTCAATATTTGACCATATCATTGTGTTCGGCTAGATTTGTTTTGACATTTTAGACATTGTTTTGGTTGGTAGACTGTTTCTAAACCCAGCACTGACACTGAAAAATCCTTGTATGAATGATACGCTTATACCAGTGCCACAAAGACTAAGATGCCACTGCTAAGAATAGGTCACTACCCAGATTATATTATATCTGCAGGAGTGGATTAATCAGTAGCATGAGACGAGCAGATTTTGTGTCTGGGCTATTAGTTTTTTATGCATTTATGCATAGTTGCTCCATGGACAAGTACATTCACCATTCTACTTCTTACTGAGTTTCACAAAACACAAAACTTTCACAATAAAAAAAAAAAAAGTTTTCATTTAGTATGTAGCTACTGTATTCACCCATCCATCCATTTTCTGGGGAAATCCGTGACAGCAGTAAACAGTAGTAAATGAAACAAAGTCAATATTTGGTGTGACAAAAAAAATAAAATAAAATAAATTAAAAAAAATAAAATAAAAAATAGTAGTCTCCGGTACAATTTGTGCAGTTTTATAAGGAAATGCGCTGGTAAGTTTTATTGAGCATCTTGCAGAACCAGCCACAGTTCTTCTGGAGACTTTGACTTTCATACTTGCTTCTTATTTTTGCAGCAAAACCCAGCAGCCTTCATTGTGTTTTTGTCTGAAAAGTGTCTCTTACGTAATATGCTGCTTTCTTTAATCACATACAAACATTTTTCTGTAACATTTAATTTAGTGCTAGAAAACTAATGTTTGGGAATCTAAAATGTTTTTTGTACTGACGTGATAATAAAAAATCTATAACAAAGTTTGTACTAAAAAAAAAAAAAATAGGGTGCCTAAAACTTTTGCACAGTACTGTGTGTATATATATATATATATATATATATATATATATATATATATATATATATATATATATATATATATATATATATATATATATATATATATATATATATATACATATATATATATATATATATATATATATATATATATATATATATATATATATATATATATATATATATATATATATGTATACACACTAAACTGTCACTTAACACAGTCCACCGCTACATCAAGAAATGCAACCCGAAACTCTATTACGCAAGGAGGAATCCACACTTCAACTCTATTCAGAAACGCCGCCGAGTTCTCTGGGCCCACATTTCAGCTTGTTTTCGGGAAAAACGGACGTCGAGTTCTCTGTGCCAAAAATGAAAAAGACCAACCAGACTGTTGCGAAATGTGCAAAAGCCAGCATCTGTGATGGTATGGGGGTGCATCAGTGCCCACGGCATGGGTGACTTGCGTATGTGTGAAGGTACCATTGACGCAGAGGCGTATATTGGGATTTTAGAGAGACATATTTGCCATCAATGCAACGTCTTTTCCCAGGAGGTCCATGGTTATTTCAGCAGGACAATGCCAGGCCTCCTTCTGTACATGCTACAACAGAGTGGCTTCACAGACACAGAGTGCGTGTGCTTGACTGGCCTGCCAGCAGTCCAGATCTGTTTCCTATGGCGCATCATGAAGAGAAGAATCAGACATTGGTGACCAAGGACTGTTGAGGTGCTGAAGTCTTGTATCAAGCAAGAATGGGCAAAAATTCCACTTGCAAAACTACAACAATTAGTATCCTCAGTTCCCAAACTATTAAAAAGTGTAATTAAAAGGAAAGGTGATGTAACACAGTGGTAAACATGCCTCTGTCCCAACTTTTTTTGAGTGTGTTGAAGGCATCAGATTCTAAACTTGTTTAATTTTACAAAATACAATTAAGTTGGTCAGTGAAAACACTAAATATCTTTTCTTTGTACTTTTGTCAGTTAAGTTAAAATCACAGATTTTTGTTTTTATTGCATTTTAGAAAAACTTTTATGGAAACGGGGTTGTAATTTAGTTGGACAGTAATGGTAATTATGTAAAATCAAACAAAAGATGTACCTTACAGGTACCACCTACTCGCAGGTGGGGCAGAGCACCACCATATACAGTATATCAGCTGTTCAAATATTATCTTCGTAAAATGTCCTCAATCACAACTCCATACATTTTAAATACCCTTGAATACTAATGACCTCTTTTGAGTGACCAACGATTAAAAAACCTGTTGGTATTTCACAGATATAAGCTGATGTTCCATCGTTTTGCTCGTCTTTCTAGTTGTTGTGCTATCATGGCGCAGCATGCTCACTCAGTCCCTCCAGGATTTTGCGATTGCAGAAATTAAACTCTCGGTTACCAACAAACATCACTGCGAAAGACCGTGTGAAACAATTTCATGCAATTGCGCCAATTCAAGTAGTTTTCCACAGAAAAAAGCACAATAAACTCCCCAAAATCATGTACGGACTGCTCACTGCCTCATTTTGCGTCATAGAGTTATTATTACACCTAGTGCTCCAAAATGGGAACTGCAACAAGCCCTACTAGTGGCCTATTGGGGTAAGAATCATTCTGCCATCAGTTTGCTCCATGAACACTAGTGGAGGAGGAGGAGCAGGCACGACCATTAATGACAGGGTCATGGTTTTTACACCAAATTGGGCTAGTTTAAAAACACAATCGCACACGCATTCACACACTATGGACAATTTGGGACTGCCAGGGAGGCAATGTCTGTGCATTAGAAATGTGTGTACCACAGTGACCTTGTTTTCCATGCAAAGATTGACAATCTGATCCCTTTTTGAGATGTATTTAGGCTGGAAATTTTGTAAAACCTGCCAGCCCTGGTTAATAACGATGGGAAACACACCTGCTGTATCAGATGGCTCAAAACAAGCTGTTAGACTATACGCTGGACGACTGTATATTGTTGATTCTCAACTGCCTATTAAGGGGTTACTCTAAAAATTCACTAGAGAGTAGCCTATATCGTAAGTCAAGTGTGATAGTTCCGTGACTTAATTTTGTTTGAGGCTATGTTGTTAGATGGTGGAGTGGTTGGCCGCCTTATGTCCCAGGGCGCCCTCATGTCTGTGGTACCTTCTGGCTCTCCCTTTTAGTTATGCTGTCATAGCTAGTCTTGCTGGGGCAATAAGCATAACTAATAATCTCTCTCTCTCTCTCTCCCTCCCTCCCTCCCTCCCTCTCTTTCTGTCGAGCTACACAATAATCCTGAGATGCCAGTGATCCCGACCCCTTCTGCTCTCCGGACCTGCCTGATCCATCCAACTCTACTTGGAAGTCACATGCTGCTGCTAAGGATGGCCCCACACGGTGCAGCCTAAAGATCATTGAGATTACTGAGGATAGTACCACTTAAAAACCATAAAGATGGCTTTGGACCTCAATTCATATGAACAGTTATGCTATGATGGCTAGGACTGCAATTGCCACAAACAGTTTTGCACTCAAGTCTCCATCAGTGAACAGTGGAGAAGTTCAACAAAACAGTCTTCATGTAAAAACTGTAATGAATTTTCCTGGTTACACAACTGCACTATTTGACCATGTAGTATTTGCACATTTATAGAAGGGATTTATTTATCTATAATCGCACTATCTGGTGTCACCCAGTTGAGGATGGGTTCCCTTTTGAGTCTGGTTCCTCTCAAGGTTTCTTCCTCATATCGTCTCACCGTCGCCTCTGGCTTGCTCATTAGGGATAAATTCCTACATTTAAAATCTATATCCTGAATTTATATATTTCTGTAAAGCTGCTTTGGAACAATGTCCATTGCAAAAAACGCAATACAAACAAAACTGAATTGAATTGAATTGAACTGATGTCATCCTGCTCCACCAATCCCTTGTACAACCCCAGGGACAAGAAAAGGTCCAGTTTAGTACCTGTTTTTTTAAGAGTGTAAATGGTGGCTTTATTGTGGGAATGCATTTCTGGGTTTGACACACACATGGCTGCAGTTTCTTGTGAATGCTGCATGTGCTTGTGTCATGCTCTAAAGGGGATCATTTGGGTCATGGTGACGAGCTTCGTCAGTGGGACACGATTGTGACGTCAGAGCATTCCAGTCCTTTGTCTCTCTGGCCCCCTTGGATCAAATGTCTGCCTTTGCTTCTTCTCACTGTCTCCCCTATCTTGTCCTTCTACTCCTCCCTCTCTTTATCACCCCTCCCCTCCATGCTCTTCTGCTTTTCAGTCGTGAGATTCTTCTAAAGAATAACACTCAGACTGGGACTGTGACGCAGGCAGAGACTAGATGGTGTCCAGTAATGGGAGTGTATTACCCAGTACCCAGTGTGTGTGTGTGTGTGTGTGTGTGTGTGTGTGTGTGTGTGTGTGTGTGTGTGTGTGTGTGTGTGTGTGTGTGTGTGTGTGTGTGTGTTATCTTGGGGTCCGGTAAGTAGGAGGGGTATCCAGGGGGTCAATGATACGCTCCATGTCTGAGCAGACATACAGCAAGGCCTGACAAATACGTAGGGAATGCGCAAGTATCATCTCCCAGGAGCTTCCCTTTACAAGAAAGAATGTGCTAAAAATAACCCCTCTTATAATCCTTCACTCTCCTTTTCGGCCTTTTGTCAGCTCTTTTCTCACTGTTTAGCATTTGGCTCCATGTCAGTCCATGACTCTAGCAGGATTCCTGGAGTACATTCACAAAAGAGAGAGAGAGAGAGAGAGAGAGAGAGAGAGAGAGAGAGAGAGAGAGAGAGAGAGAGATTTGAGATGATAATCAAATCTTGCTTACAGTCCCTTCAGTGTTAGCCCAATGGCCAGACCTGTTTACATTCTTTGGTCTTGTTTACATCCGGCTGTTTTTGTTGCTGTTATTGTTTAGTAGCCCACTGTTTATGTGAAGCCCTCTGCGTCCAACACCTACTCTTCCCCTGAGAGCCGGAAGGATGGAGAGATGGCAGGAAAGATCGACAAACGTGGAGAGAGACGTGTTGGGGTGTGTTGGGGAGTCAGACAGACAGAGGGAAAGAGTTGGAGAAAAAGAATTAGACGCCACATACAATGACGGGCAAGGAAAGAATGTTTAGGCAGGCTGAGAAGAGAAGGGACATGCACAAGAAGTGTGTGTGTGTGTGTGTGTGTGTGTGTGTGTGTGTGTGTGTGTGTGTGTGTGTGTGTGCGCGTGTGTGTGGTAGCCCAGGATCAGGGGTGTGTTGGTGAAAGTGTGTGTCGGCTTGTTCACAGACTGAAACACAGTCTGCAAAACGTTACCAGGCTTTCGAGATGGCGAGAGCTCTGAGGAGAGGAATAGAGAGAACGAGACGGGGTGGAAAAGACATGTCTATCCTGTAAAAAAAAAAATTCCCTTTGCGTGCGCTGCCTCTCCTTCTCCATCTCTCCACACACACACACACCCCCCTTTTCCCTGGCTTCTGATGCTCTGTCTTATTGCTCCACCGTGGTCATTCCGCCGTTTCTCCACCAGCCAGAGACAGAGAAAGTGTTATGGTAAATGTTGCTCTGCTAAGCATTTCTGCTCAGTGTCTTACTGTACCAGTGAAACTGCATCCAGGATTTGACTTGCATCACTGGAGGGCAAGTAAGAGTGTGTACGATTGTGCGTCAGGGCGATATCAGAGAACACTGCCTGCCAAACTCCGAACTGGAGACCGGAAGGCAGCTCCTTTGGATGATTTATACCATTTAGAAGAATTTTCGTAACTAGATGGAGTGAGTGTGTAGAAAGAATGAGCTGTTAGAGATGTTTCATCAGCAGAAAAGTGAGAAAGTGTTTGAGGGGCATCACCCGGTGGTACTGAGTGCTGCCTGGCCTGCGTTCAGAACTCTTTGTGTGTGTGTGTGTGAGTGTGAGGGAAGCAGTTGGCTCAGTAACAGTCCTCATTAACTTTGCTTTATGAGTGCGGTGGGATGTAGATTGCTTATACCACAACACAGGCTTCTTTCTCTTTTTACTTGTTCTCTTCCCGCCTTTCACCTAGTGTGACTGGATAGTTTACATACATGGCAATTGTGTTTGTGTGTGTGTGTGTGTGTGTGTGTGTGTGTGTGTGTGTGTGTGTGTGTGTATGTGTGCGCGTGTGTGTGTGCGTGTGCGTGCACGCACGTGTTCACTTGTGAGAAAGAAGATTTTCAGACATCACAGTATTGCCCAATGATCCCCCCCCACAATTTGTCATTCTTTTTTTCCCCTCGCTTTCCCTTTCTATTTTCCCAGAGTCATGTCCACACTCACATGTTCTCTGACGTCTTTAAAGCTGGGGGGGTGGGGGGGGGGGTGCAGGAAGCGGGGCCAGGGGGAGAGGGGGGGGAGGGTGCAGGGTGGGGGATTAGAAGTTGTCGTGGTGACAGACCCAGCTGGGACGCTCATCTTCCTTCTCTTATAGGATCTGACAGAGGGGAAAAGTAGTCATGTAGCAATATGAGGGTAAATATTAACACAATCTCAACACAAACACAGACACACGCACGCTCGTGGAAAGCTTCCGACTCCCACCCTCACTTGTGCTCTTTCCTCCTTGCTTTCTATCTCTTTCCATCGTGAAATTCCCTGCAGGAAATGATGCGCGATGGCCGAGAAATGATAAGTTAGGAACGTCTTCTCCTTCGGGTCGTCTTCCTGTTATCCAGTGTTGTGTCATCGCGATCGTTAGGACGTTTGTTTACGTCAAGGTGTTTGTGAACGATTCTCTGTGTTCCTGACACAAGCGGCAAAAACCCGTGTGCGTTCGCGTAATGTGAGTGTGTAATCTGATGGCCTAAGAGCCTCAGTGTTTTGAAGCATTAAAGAACAGGGTAACATTAAACACCGTGTTTTATTTACTGATGCAGAAGAAAGTCTGAAACGTTCCATTTTTTTTTTTTTTTTTATCAAGGTATGTGTTCCATCTTATTTAGGCTGGAGGAACTTTGTCTCATAACACTGGCTAAAGTCAATAAACTTGCAATGATTTATAGGTCATACACGCATGCATGCACACTCACACTCACACACGTTCATTTTTCAAGTCTAGACAGGACATTTTAAAGGGCTTTCATGCTAGCTGACCTACTCAGTGGCTCCACAAATAATCTTTGGAATTGCCACTGGCAGCTCTCCTGTATAGTACAGTCAGCGAGGACACATTCAGATCTACTGGAATGTGACCGATACAGTGTGTGGTGGTGGGCATGTTTATAGATCTTAATGGGGAGCAAATTTCCCCACAAGAATAGGAATATCTGACAGTTTTGACCTTGGAACATTTGGCTTGACCCTATGAGGAAAACTGCTTTTTATTTTATTTATTTTTTACAATAACTAAAAGAGACAAAAGGTTGGTCAGAGAGCTTAAGTTTTGGGTTAGATTTAGACCGTAGATGCATTATCACCTGCATAAATGTCAATGGAAGGCCCTCACAAGGCTAGTAAAACAAATGTGTGAGCATGGATTGCATTTTCCATACCGCTTATCCTACACAGGGTCGGAGGGAGCCTGCAGCCAATCCCAGGGACCTCAGGAGACACCCGGGACGGGGTGCCAACCCATTGCAGGGCACAATCACACATCACAGACAATTTGGAAATGCCAATCAGCCTACAATGCATGTCTCTGGACTGTTCTGAAGTACCCAGAGGAAACCCCCGAAGCTCAGGGATTCGAACCCCCAACCCCATAGGTGCGGGACAAACGTGCTAACCACCAAACTAACCACCGCAATACTCACACACACCTAAGAGACACACACAGACTCTGCCGGTCAGATGGACATTGCCAGTTTCACTGTTGCCAATGCTGAAACAGTTATATTTATAACTGTAAGATTGATCTTTCTAGAGTTTGCGTGTTGGCCTGAGAGAGTGGCTGAGCTTCGAAAGTAGCTCTTAAAGTTACCTTTTTAACCACCTGAATGAATTCATTAGGAGTTTAATTAGTACAATTAAACTTCTGCCCTCTAACCGGAGGTGATGCGAGTTCAAAAGAAGCTGTTAAAAAGCACGGGTGTACAGAAGTGCATATGTGTGTGTGGATGGAGGGATGAGGAAATGGTGAGAGAAGGGGGGCCTTTTTGCTGAACGTGGGGGTCTGACTGTGTGTGTGGGCAAGAACGTGCATTAGGTGTGTAAGCGTGTGTGTGCAAACGTGCCTATATCAACTTGTGTGTGTGTCATACTGTAATGAGGTAGCAGGATGTCTGGACACTAACTGCTGCCCACCTGTGGCTCACTTCCCCCATGAGGAGGGTATGAGTGGCAGTGTGTTTGTGTGTGTTTGTGTGTGTGTGTGTGTGTGTGTGTGTGTTGGGATAGAATGACATGACACAACTAATGCACTAATGCGTCTGCTCCTCCTTCGTGGGTTTTAAGTGATCGGTGATTGACCATGAGGACCACACAAACACAGTTTCGCACACACACACACACACACACACACACACACACACACACACACACACACACACACACACACACCCCTCTGCCACTGCTTGATTATGGAGTTAAACACACTCAGCCACCCAAGAGACCCCCATCAGGGCAGTGAGAGAGAGAGAGTGTTCTGGAGTGACTAACTTCACTCTTTCTTTTATTCTCTTCCCAGCTGTGTCTTCAAACGGGCCTTTGATGTGGGGAAATTAAAGGAGAGAGTGTGTCAATATCTCCTGCCGTTCCTCCGTTGCTCCTGCACACTCATCTATTTCCTTCCCTCCATCTCTCTCACTTTCTTCTCTGCATCTGACCTAACAAACCAGAGCTGACCTCTCTACCACACCCTCGTGTGTACGTGTGTGTGTGTGTGTGTGTGTGTGTGTGTGTGTGTGTGTGTGTGTGTGTGAATGAGACAGTGAGAGAATTAACAATTATATGTGAGCAAAAATGTGTGTACATAGGTGTCTGAGTATGTGTCCTTTGTGAATATACGCATGTGTGTGTGCGTCTGTGTGTGTGTGTTTGTGTGTGTGTGTGTGTGTGTGTGTGTGTGTGTGTGTGTGTGTGTAAAACAGCCTTATGGGTTATAATGGTATAATCTTCCACACTGGATACATGTGTAAAGCTGAATTAACCTTCTCTCTGTTTCTCCGTCTCCCACTCTCTGGAAACTCCTCGCTGCCTCTTTTTGCCTCTTATGCTCTACTGGATGTGACTGAGTGTTTCCAGAGCTGTGTTGGTATATGCTAAATTTGCCCCCTCTCTCTCTCTCTCTCTCTCTCTCTCTCTCTCTCTCTCTCTCTCTCTCTCTCTCTCTCTCTCTCTCTCTCTCTCTCTCTCTCTCTCTCTCGTGGGATCAAGGATAAAGTTTGTCTGTCTCTCTGTTACTGTACCATACCTATAGACCCCACTGCTGTATGCAGACAGCACACCTTTCCCCTAATCATTCTTTCAACATGCAGAGAAAGACTCACAGGAAATGGGGATTAAAAGTGAAAATAAATTAAAAAAAAAAAAATTCAGAGTCTGAATAAGGTGTGTGTATGTATGCGTGTGCGCGCGCCTGTGTAGTTCAATGTAAATTAGATTAGCTATTTTAGAGTACATATAAGTAGTGTATTCAAATGAACTGTTTATTTATACCCTTGAGGTTAAAATAAGAGAGAGAGAGAGAGAGAGAGAGAGAGAGAGTACATGGAGAGGAGAGAGGAGAGAGACAGGACAGCACAGATTGACAGATAGAACATGAAACAATGGGCCTTTTAAAATTTTATAGAGATACACAGAGAAAGGGGAAGAGATTTGGAGATGAAATGATAAAGAGAGAGATTGGTGCGATAGACACAGAGGAAGAGAGATAGCAGCGGGAGAGATAGAGCAAGAGAAAGTGATATTGCCAGCACACACACAAAAAACCCCGGAATTGTACTATTTCTTTTTTTTTTTTTTTTAAACATGGTGAAAGGGGGGAGAGAGAGAGAGAGAGTCGAGGGGCGGGAGGAGGGCGAGCGCAGAAGAGAGAGAGAGCGTGTGTGTGTGTGTGTGCGTGTGTGTGTGTGTGTACGTGTATGTGTGTGTGTGTGTGTTTTTATGAATGAAGCACGGTGACTCAGGGATGTGTCATACAGAACGTCTTTATAAAAGGAAGTTTTAAACAAGCCTAAACATTTCACTGCGCGAAAAATCACTTACACCACACACAGACTCGCATCCCTCTCTCCCTCTCTCTCTGTCTGTCTCCACACCTCTCTCTCACTATTTTTTTGACCCTCTCCATCCTTCCTTGTGTTCGCGTGTCTGTTCCAGGTTGGTGTGCTCAAATCGAAATGTTCTAAAGGGAGAAATTAGACACTTCTGCACCCACTCAGAACCAGTTTCTTTTCCATCTTCTCCTCTACTCCGTCCCTCTCTCTCTCTCTCTCTCTCTCTCTCTCTCCATCTCTCCTCCTGTCTGACACGAACCGCCGCTCGGACACTGAAGAAGAAGAAGAAGTAGAAGAAGAAGTTCGGAGCACGTGACAAAGAGCCGGAACTCCGTTTATTTATTCGGTTTTTTTTTTTGTTTTGTTTTGTTTTGTTTTACGCTCTTATTTATTTATTTATCTATCTCACTATTTATTTGCAACCTATTTATTAGCTTACTTCAAGGATCCACACAAACATGAAATGTAAGTGCCAACAATTTATTTCTCTGTTAAATGTTCTTCAGTTGTTATTATTGTTATTGTTGTTATTATTGTTATTATTATTATTATGCATTGTCGAGCACTTCTTGCATTTCTTTGCATCTCCATTATACAAGTTTTCTCTTTCTCAGTGTGTATGTTGCTCATACCTGTAATAATGTGTCTAATAATGTAAAACAACAACAAAGAATAGCCAGCTGTTCATTAACTTCTATTTGTTTTTGTTAGTTTTATATATATATATATATATATATATATATATATATAACGATTTTAAAAACATTGTGGGATGCTCGAAGTTTGATGGGCGTGTGTGTGTGTGTGCGCGTGTGTGTGTGTGTGTGTGTCAGTAGACAGGAATGACAGGATGACAGCGAAAGGCACTTACAGGTTCACTTAGGTTTACCAAAACGACAGCAGTAACAGAACATGTTCAGCGTTATATTGCAGAGCGACGCTACTTTTAGCTCGGAATAAATTACAGTCACGGCACGAAAGTAAACAAGTAAATAAACTTTCCAGATGCCAGCATGCGGAACGGGAGCACTCGGCAGCGCTCATTCATCCAAGTGTGATCCAACTCTCAGAGAATGTAACCCGGCTTAGACTTTGCGCGTGTGGAAACATGCGCGTGTTGTAACAGTAGCACGCTGTTTCCGCCGGAACAAACCCGCGAGGATTTGTAAGAAGTGCGCTCGCTGACGAGACGGCCGCACGTGAACCAATCGGTGTTGTTCTTTCTTCCGCAGTGCTGCTCGACTCCTCCTCCTCGCTGCTCTTCTCCGTCCTATTGGCTCAGCTGCCGTTGTTTACGTCGGCGCTTCCCGCCCACACGCGACGTCCCCACGCTGACTTCGATAAACTGACCAACCAGACGAGGCATCTGCAGAAGATGACCCACGACCTAATCGTAAGTTCTGCTTTGATGGATCAGTTATCAGTAGATATGGCGCTGAAAACACACACACACACACACACACGCACACACCTACGTGGGAAATT
The DNA here is from genome assembly GCA_023630585.1 of Cranoglanis bouderius. Lineage (NCBI taxonomy): Eukaryota > Metazoa > Chordata > Actinopteri > Siluriformes > Cranoglanididae > Cranoglanis > Cranoglanis bouderius. Next base: position 15,646,268 of record CM042544.1, read on the forward strand.
CAGTCCGTCCTCAGTTATGCTGATGGTGTTCAGATCTCAAATTGGCCTCATTCAGCATGTGGGATCTGGCTGGGGCTACAGCACTTTTTTCTCCCTTTTCTCTTTCTGAGTTCACACGAACTCGCACATGTGGCCTTTCTACTCATCTGGTCTGCATTAATCACTGTGAGAGCAGGGGTGGCAGATCACGGCAGCTTTGAATCCGTGAGGGTGCAGATAACGCTCATTTCCATCAGGCTAAAACAACAGAGATCTGGACTCAGGCCCAGTACTGGCCATCATCCCAGACTAAACTTAACTTAACCTAGAACAGTAGTAAGCCCTGAACACTGAACCACTTTGGTCAGCCCATGCAAGTGGCTTGCAAAAGTCTTTCCACTACAGGGTTGCTTCTTGGGTTTTTTTTTTTTTTTTTTTTAGTTTGGTGGGTCATTCCTTCTAGTATGGAGCATGTGTCAGTGAGCGACAAGGGTTTTTGATCAGGTCCTGCCAGGTTGCTAGGTGATTGAGGTCCGTAGCCTAGGGGGCACTGAACCCATTCATTCTGTACGTCCTTCACCTCTGAGAGGCCTCCCTGCCATAACTCCCTCACGGAAACATAAGCATGTCCTCCCTTGCGTTGCCATGGCTTTTCCGAAGGCCTGTTTACAAGCACAAGCGAGGCGAAACTACAGTACAGTCTTCCATTCTGGCTGACTTGTAAAGGTGAGGCAGCACCATAAGCACTGCTTTATGCAGCAGCACGAGGAGGGAGTGTGAAGGTTTTTAGTTTCGGTTGCCTATAAGTGTCTGAGTCACGGCTCAGGGTCTCATTGATGTTCCTTGCCTCAGACTGCAGCATTCTTGTGAAGCTCAGAAACTCTGACCTCATCCTCTTCTGCCAAGTTTGATTGTATCTGAGGTTATATTGCTCCCTTTCATGGCTTTGAGAATGCACTCGGGTATGACCTGTAAGATCAGATCAGGGGCTCTGTCACTCCCAGCGTATGCAGTACGATGAGGTGCAGCCAGACTGATGCTAGCCCGACTGTATATGCACTTCAGGGGAGATTAGATGCAGTCATGTTTGGTGCGTTCGTTTGCATTGCTTTGTGCTTGTGTGCCAGATGTGAAGGCAGATCATTATCAAAGACACCACCTGTGACAAAAGGCCCCCAGTCCACTCGGAGAAGTAGTTTGTTCGTTTTTTTTGTTTTTTTTTTCAGTCAGATTTATTTTTGGTTCCCTTTTCTTCTTGCATGGAGTTACACTTTACAGGGGTCAAGCCTAGGAAAGAAAAATAGATGGGAGTTGATGGAAAGTCCCCACAAGAAAGCAATAAAAACGATGTGTGCTGGCTGCTGTGGTTGCACGCAAAGATTGTGTTAATGTGTGTTAGTTTGCGAGGGTGTATTTACTCCGTTCGGTGCTTGCCTGGCTTGTGTGTGTTGTAAATAGCTGTGGGCTGTGTAGGTGTGGGATTACTTGTTTAGCTTTTTCGGTTGTCACAGCAAAGCGTTCCGATAGAAATCAGGTAGATTTATCACATTGCCATATTTGCATTCAGGAACACAGAAGGAGAGGGGGACAAAAAAGCAGTGGAGTGAGGTGAGGATCCAACAGGATGTGCATGTGTGTGTGTGTTAATGAGGTATATAGTGAGGAGAAAAGTGGATGAGGGAACACCATGGATGTGCAATACATGTAGGAGCAAAGATCACGCTAGATGAAAATTAGAAGCAGCAACAGAGAGCGATGACTAATGAAGCAGTGGATGGAATGTGTGATTGGGCCTTTCTTAACGAGAGAAAGAAAACAAGTGAAATGGTTGCAAAACAGCAACAACATATGAAGGAAAAAACACTTCGAGACAAACAGTGAAAGAATGGCGGCGGAAAGCTGACCGCACTGCTTGCTGAATGTTTTTCTCATCTGATGAAACCTCGATGACGCATAGCGTGCATTACACCTGTCACCTAATCAGCTGATCAGCGCTACTTATGTGCTTCTGATGTCTGAACGACCTTATTTCCTGCCCATTAGTGGAGTAACTACATTTGTTAGCAACACAGCTCAGCTCTTGTTTATGCCCTTTAAACTCATTAACAAACAGGAGCTAAGAAGTTTATACAACCAAAACCAACCACTGCTGCCTAACAAGCTTTTCTGTAAATGTTTCTGTCTCCCTCTAGTGGTCGGAATGGAAAAAAAGGGGGGGGGGGGGGCTGTTTGGGTCTGTATGTCATTGCACCTTTTTTTAGGCCTGACCCTGGAGTTTCCCTACATCCCAATGTTGTCTATTCTGCTCCAAGCGCCTTACTCATTGCACATGCTGTTATTCTTCCTCTACAAAACATCCTGTGGCTTCAGGTCACAAACTCTTCTTGTTGACTTTCAGAGGTTGTACCCTGGTGAACTCTTGGTGACTCTGATGCTCTGTAATTCTGTGGTATTGGTAGAGGATGCCTCCTGCTACTGATTTAAGAGCAGGAGGCATCCTCTGTAGGTTGCTAATATTAGCACTTTGGTCACTGCGAGCTGTTCTTGGATCAGGGCTCGGAGGTAGCCTGTAAGCATGGGAAATTCTGCACAGTGCCATGACGTTGCTTTTGTGGACAGCATTTCCCTTGTGAACATGTGTTTTATCTGTTTACTAAAGGCATTTCTATCCGTTTGTCCCTCTATTTCAGAATGACCACAAGGGTGAGCCGGTGATCGACCACCACAGGTTCAAGTCTCTTCCAGCCATCAACAGCAGAGCCAATGACCTCAGCTCACTGGAGGTAAACTTGAGTCTGTCTGCCTTGTGGTCTATCAATCTCTTCATTTTGCACACGCTTACACCGCTCTCGACCGTTTGTGAGTGGACAGAAGTAACCTGTTTGCAGAATTTTCTATGTAATTTAAAGTAACTACATATGTCATTGTGGTTATAAAAGCGAAAGAGTAATAGTTTGGTTATGGATTTGAATTTACCTAATCCGAATTTACCCTTTTTTTTTTTTTTTTTTTTTGCAGTTGAAGCCTACGCTTACTCAGCTCCACAGTGATTTCAAGATTTTTGAGCACCATTTCGAGTGGCTGAACAAGGTGACACAGAAACACCATCACTCCTCGGCACCAAAGCTAGGCGAAATGATCTCGCACATCAAGAGTCTCATCAGCCTGCTACAGCGCCAGGTAACCGAAACACACCACACACTGTACAATTCTGTGCAAAAGTTTTAGGAACCCTTTTTTTTTTTTTTTAGTGCAAATTTTGTTATAGATTTTTTATTTTTATTTTATGACTTCTACATGATCAAGACAGTACAAAAAAAACCATTTTAGATTCCCAAACATTAGTTTTCTAGCACACAATTAAATGTTACAGAAAAATGTTTGTATGTCAGTAAAGAAAGCAGCATATTACGTAAGAGACACTTTTCAGACAAAAGACACAATGAAGGCTGCTGGGTTTTCTGCAAAAATAAGAAGTGAGTGCAAAAGTCAAAGTCTCCAGAAGAACTGTGTCTGGTTCTGCAAGATGCTCAATAAAACTTACCAGCTCATATCCTTATAAAACTGCACTAATTGTACCAGAGACTACTATTTTTATTTTTATTTTTATTATTTTTGTCACACCAAATATTGACTTTGTTTCATTTACTACATTTACCGCTCTTTACAGTATTTTTTTTAAATGTAGAAACATTTAATTTCATTATTTTGAAGACATCTTTGCTCTACAGCATTTCTTTGCATGTGCCTAAAACTTTTGCACAGTACTGTATATCTGCTAGTGCTGTAAAACATCATTTACAACCTCAAGCTCAGTCTCCTTTGACGTCCCTTTCTAAATATCTGTCTTCAGATGCTGACTGTGGAAGCCCCTCGGAACGTCGTACCTTCTCCCTCCCTCCCTCCCCAGCCCTCCTCCCAATGGGAGATGAATCAGTCTTCACAGGTGCTTCTTCAGAGGTTCAGGCTTTTCTGTGATTGGGCGGCGCGTGCTTTCCTCAGCCTCAAGTCCAAAACGCAGGCATGAGGGCTGCCATCAGCCAATCACGACCCACCATTTCTACACTACAGCAAATGGCATCCTCTCCAGCCATTCCTCTGTCCGTCTATGAACTACCAGCCTGGTGCGTATGTGAGCTGATCAAATGGCAGCAACGTTGTCGGCACTGATCTGTAGTCATTGGCACATTGAAGCCACGGTGCAAAAATGAGAACTCCACCTGTCTGCTACAGCTGTGAGTGTTTGGACTACAGCGACACATCACTGCCAACAGCCTGCTTCTGATCATCTGCATAATTTCATCTAAATTTCACTTTCTTCTCTCGCTCTTCATTTAAAAAAAAAAAAAAAAATCAACCTATTCATTATTTATGTATTTATTTATTTATTGAGCGGTTATTTAGTTATTTATTTGGTGTCATTATTTATTTGATTCTTTGAGGAAAACAAAAAAGCACCGTCATTTTCTTTACCAGTTATGTACAAGTTTAAAAGTAAAATGTACTGTCTTTCTGTTTACCATCTCTCTCTCTTTCCTATATTATTGTCTTCTAGCCATATTTCCAAAAATCTGTTGATTATGCCTCCTATTTAACAAATTGTATACTTTCTCATGTCTGTCTTTCTTTTTTTTTTCTTTTTTTAAATGCGGGAGGCATGTGTTCACGATTGTTACCTAGATTGTTTTGCCACTAGATGTAGCAATATTGCTGGGTTTGTATGGTGTCTGTTAGTGTAAAAAGATAAATTAGCAAATGGGGGGAAAAAAGTGTCACAAAGCACTGACCTACATCATTGCTGCCTTTTTTCTCCTTTTTTTTTGTCTATTTCTTTGCACAGTATATTTGGGTTTGTGTTATGGATCCTCTGATTCAGAAGATGTGCTTTCTGATGGCTAACCTGTTCCTAAGCAATGTTAAATGAAAGGAAAAAAAAAAAAGAAAAACAACCCAAGCCTTAAAATACTATGTATTGTGATATCGTGATTATTTGGTAATGTACAGGTGTACATACATCATCCTGAATGTAAATTGTTATGTACAGTGCAAATGTGTATTATATTATAGTTTTCTATGATATAAGGCCTCTTGCTCTGGCAACTGTATCGCAATATCGAAATTATTCTGTTTTGATTTTTTTAAATTTTTTTTTTTAGTATTTTGATATACTATTTATTATGTTTTCATGTTATTTATTTTCACTGAAAAGAAGCAAGCCTTCTGTAATTTTTATACTTTTATACTACTTATAATCAGACTTTATCATTGCTATTGAAATTTTAATGTTCAACTGCATTGCCTCACATGCTGTAAGTGACATTGCTGTTTGACAGAAAGGTGTCAAGAGTGTGTCAGATACAATAATAAAGAGTTAATAGCAACGACTGTTGCAGCTTTATTTTTTTTTCTTTTGTCGGTTTTCAGTAGCTAAGGGCTAAACCTAACAAACTATGGTCTGTTTTAGTGCCATCTATTGAGGAACCACATTGGTTAAAGGAGAGCCCTGAGGCTATATCAAATCAATTCAATTTTATTTTATTTGTATATTTTAACAAAGGACATTGTCACAAAGCAGCTTTACAGAAATATATCCCTAATGAGCAAGCCAGAGACGATGGTGGCAAGGAAAAACTCCCTGAGACGACATGAGGAAGATACCTTGAGAGGAACCAGAAGAATAGTGCGATTATAAATAATTCCCTTCATGTGTACTACATGGTCAAAAAGTGCAATTGTGTAACCAGGAAATTCATTATAATTTTCACATGCAGTCTATTCTGTTGACGTTATCAACTGTTCACTGATGGAGACTGATGGAGAGTGCAAAACGTAAATGAACTAAATTCATTTTATGGGAGATTTGATGTGGGCTATAAGGGTGAGGATATTTATCAGTTGTGCAAGGATATACTGACTGGTCCTATTATGAAATTTATACAGGAGGAGATTAGGAATTGTATGGCACAAGTTGAGCCATATAAGATGGCCTGCAATGTCGAATTTTAAAGGTACAGTACTGTGCAAAAGTTTTAGGCACATGCAAAGAAATGCTGTAGAGCAAAGATGCCTTCAAAATAATGAAATTAAATGTTTCTACATTAAAAAAAAAAAAAATACAGTGAAGAGCAGTAAACAGTAGTAAATGAAACAAAGTCAATATTTAACTGTGCAATAATATATCTGCAGGAGTGGATTAATCAGTAGCATGAGACCAGCAGATTTTGTGTCTGGGCTATTAGTTTTTTATGCATAGTTGCTCCATGGACAGGTACATTCACCATTCTACTTTTTTGAGTTTCACAAAACACAAAACTTTCACAATGAAAAAAAAAGGTTTTCATTTAGTATGTAGCTACTGTATTCACCCATCCATCCATTTTCTGGAGAAATCCGTGACAGCAGTAAACAGTAGTAAATGAAACAAAGCCAATATTTGGTGTGCCAAAAAAATAAAAATAAAAATAAAAATAGTAGTCTCCGGTACATTTAGTGCAGTTTTATAAGGAAATGAGCTGGTAAGTTTTATTGAGCATCTTGCAGAACCAGCCACAGTTCTTCTGGAAACTTTGACTTTCACACTTGCTTCTTATTTTTGCAGCAAAACGCAGCAGCCTTCATTGTGTTTTTTTGTTTGAAAAGTGTCTCTTACATAATATGCTGCTTTCTTTAATGACATACAAACATTTTTCTGTAACATTTCATTTTGTGCAAGAAAACTAATGTTTGGGAATCTAAAACATAGAAGTCATAAAAAATCTATAACAAAGTTTGTATTTAAAAAAAAAAAAAAAAGAGGGTGCCTAAAACTTTTGGTTACAAAATTGTTTCAGTTTTTAATGAATACTCATACTGTACCCAATTCATGGAAAATGTCAGTGATTCAACCAGTCCCTAAAAAAGTGGGTGCAAAAGATTTTAAAGATTTTTGTCCTGTGGCCTTGACATCAATTTTTGCAAAGTGCAAGGAAAAAGTCATTAAGCAGCAACTTAATGCTTTCTGAGCATCTAGATCCATTGCAGAAATCTCAAAGAGGGACTAAGGATGCCTCACTTACTATGGTAGACACAATTATTAGTCACTTAGGACAACCTTAAACTTATGCCCGAATTTTATTTATTGATTATAGTACAGTGTTTAACACTGTTCAGATTAATCTCTTGTTGAGATGTCTTCTAGACCTTGGTGGAAGTGGGGCTTTAATTCTTTGGATTAAGGATTTTTTAACGGATCGCCCACAGAAGGTTTTATTGAATGGAATAATGTTGGAAACAATTGTCTTGAACACAGGGGTACCTCAGGACTGTGTGTTATCACCACTGTTATTTTCAATTTATACAAATACAATCCAACTAAACAGCAGGGACTTAAATGATTTAAATATGCAGATGATATTGCTCTAGTCGCACTTTTAAATGAGAACTTACCAGACACTGTGTATTATGAACATGTTGTGAACTTGGAGAAATGGAGTGAGTTGAATTCACTGTATATAAATGCTGATAAAACAGGAAATTATTATAGGTCATACAGAACCACTTCCAGGAATCAAGATATGTGGTCAGATGGTTGATGGTTTCAAGTATCTGGGGACCTGAACTGATAGTAAATTAACTTTCTCTGAGAATGTGAACTGTGTTTGTAAGAAAGAAAATCAGAGACTATTTCTGTTGAGAACGTTCCGAGAATTTGATGTCAGCAGGAGTACTTTCTCCTCTTTAGTCCTCTTTAGTTTAGAGGATGCGGCGTCCATGGTTTCCAAAAGGAATTTCAAATTTCGATTTGTCTGACCACAGAACAGTTTTCCACTTTGCCTCAGTCCATTTTAAATGAGCTTTGGCCCAGAGAAGACGGTGGCGTTTCTGGATCATATTCACATATGGCTTCTTCTTTGCATGATAGAGCTTTAACTAGCATTTGTGAATGGCACAGCGAACTGTGTTCACAGACAATGAGTTCTGGAGGTGTTTCTGAGCTCATGCAGTGATTTCCATTACAGAATCATGCCTGTTTTTAATGCAGTGCTTCCTGAGGGCCCGAAGATCATGGGCATGCAATATTGATTTTCACCCTTGTCCCTTGCGCACAGAGATTTCTCCAGATTCTTGGAATCTTTTGATGATATTATGTACTGTAGATGATGAGATATTCAAAGTCTTCGCAAGTTTACATTCTGAAATTGTTCCACAAATTGTAGATGCAGTTTTTCGTAGATTTCCTCTGCCCATCTTTACTTCTGAAAGCCTCTCTAAGATACTCTTTTTATACCCAATCATGTTACTGACCTGTTGCCATTTAACCTCCAGCTGTTTCTTTTTAGTAACACTTACTTTTCCAGCCTTCTGCTGCCCCATCCCAACTTTTTTGAGACATGTTGCAGCCATCAAATTCAAAATTACCTTATTTTTTCCTTAAAACCGTACATTTCCTCAGTATAAACATTTGATATGTTTTCTATGTTCTATTGTGAATAACATATGGGTTTATGAGATTTGCAAATCATTACATTCTGTTTTTATTTAAATTTTACACAGAATCCCAACTTTTTTGGAATTGGGGTTGTATAACAGTATGGTATAGACAGCTGACCCTGAAAGATAAAAATAAATTGAGCAGAATTGTTAATCCAGCAGGGAAAGCTGTGGGTTGTGAACAAAAATCACTGGAAGAGATCTATAAAAGGGCAGTACACAGGGAGACAGTGTCAATTATACATGATACAGCACACCCACTTAATAGTAAACTTCAATTACTCCCATCAGGATGATGTTAAAGAATACCAAAGGTTAGGAAAGCGAGGTACAAAAAATCCTTTGTGGTACATGCAATAACTATACTCAACAGCTGATCTACTTGGATATGAATTCATACTGGCTAAGCCATTTTTGTTTTGTTTTTTTTTAAAGGTTTTTATAATACTATTTTTAATGAAGTATATTGTGTCATGATGTCACGTTTTCTTATACATTGTTATTTTGTGTTGTGAATTTATATAAAGTCTGTTTTTTGTGTACATGTGGCAAGACCAAAGACCAATTTTCAGTTACAACTGAAAAATAAAGTAAAATAAAGTAAAACTGTTTGTGGCAATTGCAGTCCTAAAGCAACCGTAGGTTTTTTTGTTTGTTTGTTTGTTTTTAACAATGTTTTGCCATTGTAGCAAAACTGTTCATATCAATTCTAACCCAAAGCCATCTTCATAGTTTTTAAGTGGTAATATCTTCAATAATATCACTGATATATCACAGGTTCCTGGTCCTCGAGTACCCCCTGTCCTGAACATTTTAGTGTCTTCCCTGCTGTAACACACCTGATTGTGCAGGATGGGGGATACTCCAGGACCAGGGTTGGGAATCTGCACTTTAGGCCTTGCCTCCATGCCACAAAAACTACATTTCCCAGACACATTGTAACAGAAGCACAAACGCCTTCGCCTTCCCCTGTGCAGTAATTCTTATGCTGGAAGATGTAAACAATATGATATATGTGCCGCTACGACGATTATTCTAAGTTTAACGCCTCTTGGACAATATTTAAAGATATCAAGTATTCCTTTATCAGCGTTGAGCTTGTTGACCAATAGCATGAGCGAGTTAGGAGGAACAAAGGACCAATAGCGTTCGTCGATGCTGAGAGCCGGAAGCAAGCGGGTGACTGTTGGTTAGTTTGCGCTCGACATTATTGTTAAGGTTGTATGGACTATCACTGCGGACTTCAGCCCCATTTCAATACATCAAAACTGTTTAGTAAAAATTAATAATAACGGGCAAGTGGCATATGCATCGTGAATGTGCAGAAATATCGAGAAATACTGCGACGTTTGAGAAACCAAGACGGGCAGTGAGATGGATGCGAGAAGGCCGGCTCGTGACTGGACAAATACTTGCACAAATCTGTAAGAGAGTAAGTAAATGCTGATTTGAACAACATTATATATGAGGTTGGGTGTGCGTGTCTGGCATTTGATTTGTTTTGTCTTAATCTTGGGTTTTTAATTTCCCCGAGACAACGCAGCAGGGACACCGATACAGAACAAGAGGGAGGGACGGAGGAGGAGGAAGAGGAGGGAGTTTAAAGGGGAAATGCTGATCAGTTATTAGCCAAATTATTTATAACATTTTACTCATTTGCATACTTTATTCCTGTTGTGAATATCTGTTTAGGTCAAGTAAAGCACAGATCAGAACGTGGATTGTTGGCATTTAAATCATGTGACTTTTGTGGTTTTAAGACTGGTAAAATGATAACTGTGCTGTGAAAAGCCACACATTATATTTGGCTTAAATTTGGCACATCATGATTTGGGTGAAACATCCCTGCTGAAAAAAATCAGTAGAAACCATCACAGAAATTCGAATGGTTTCCATGACAAATACCATTACAAACCGTCAGCTAACCATTAAAACCATTACCGGTACTTAATGGTATCCCACATAACATGCCACAAATGGAAGGTAACACATTACCAGTAGAGACTCACAGGGACCTTTACAGTTTCCATTAAAACCATTACAAATTCTAAGAGGGAGTCTATTGTTGTTTTTTTTCAGCAGGGATATATTAATATGATTAGTATTATGATTATTTCTACAGCTCTGGCAATTGAAGTGAAGAAGTTACAGTACGCATTTCAGCTTGGATACACAACATCAGGAACACTCCACTAAACATCTGCAATGGCTGCCGTAAATTGGGAGGAACCACAAGACTAGTAATCTGCACTACAACCCAGAGCATCCTCCTCTGCTCATAGGGTACAATGGCCAACTCTGTCGCTACCCTGGTAGTCCAAACGGAGCTTCTTCCCAGCCAGACTCCCTCGTCCCTCTCTCCTTTTCCATCGCTTCTTCCCTCAGTGGAAGAGGAGGATAATGATGAAGAGAAAAGTGGAGAGGAAGAGAAAGGGACAGAAACCGTCGTGCTTACGGGAGTCGAGATGGTGACGTCGTCAATGTCTCCAGGGACGATGGGGTCCCAAAATCCTGAACACCCCTTTCAGTGTCTAGATTGTGGGAAGAGTTTTAAGTGGTCTTCCAGGTTGGCACATCATCAGCGTAGCCATAACAACGAGAGGCCATATCGCTGTAACCTCTGCCCCAAGGCTTTCAAAGGCTCATCCGCTCTGCTCTATCACCAGAGGTAAGATGTTAAATGGTTCACTTTACAGATCTGAATAATGAGTTAATGTGATTTTATGTTCTTCCAAAATCATGTTGATATAACTTTTGGTTTTAGTGCATCTCGAGTGAAACGGCATTAGCAATGCCCAACAGTATGAGTTAGATTTCTAATAAGATATTTATACATATTACTCTAGGTCTCATTCAGGAGAGAAGCCTTATAAATGTGAGGATTGTGGTAAAGCATTTAAGCGCTCATCTCTCCTACAGGTGAGCAATACCTATTAATGATAATATATAATTTAACTGTTACTTTATCAAGTGTTCTACTGCAAATGAATTTAGGGTTTTATTAATTTTATTTTCAAATGTAGGTCCATCGCAGTGTGCATACAGGCTTGCGTACCTTCCAGTGTCCCTACTGCCCTCTTACCTTCAAGTGGAGTTCTCACTACCAATATCACCTACGCCAACACACAGGCGAGTGCCCGTATCCATGTGACAGATGTCCCAAAGCCTTCAAGAACTCCAGCAGCCTGCGTAGGCACAAGAACGTGCATTTGGGTGTCAAGCCTTATGTCTGTATGGTGTGCAGCAAGGCTTTCAGCCAGTCAACCAACCTAAGGCAACACATGCGCATACATACGGGCGAGAGGCCATACATCTGTGGTGAGTGTGGTCGCAGCTTCACACACTCCTCCAACCTGGCACTTCATCGCAACTCCCACATAGAGGTCAAGGCTCAGGGCGGGGGGAAGACAGGAAAAGTAGGGTCAAGGACGAATGTGGAGGTGGTGCTCGAGGGGGCAACCTCAGACGATTTGAAGGCGGTTGAAATGACAATATCGGACATGGTGGGCCTTGTAGGTGGGCAGGAGGGGGGAACTAGTCAGGTCTTCCTATCTCATCATATGCCCTCATCCTGTACACCATCCTCAGCTGAGGGCAGTCAGAATGTCCTGACAGACACAGGCTCAGAGCATGTACAGGTGAGCATGGAGGAGTCAACAGAAACTGGTGCTAATGTGTTGCTGTACAGCTGCGGCAGCTGCAACGAGACATTCGGAACCCAAACGCACCTGGAAGAACATCAAGCCTTGCATCTGCACAGCCTGGGGGGAGGGGATGGGGGCGAAGACGTCAGAGGTGAAAGCTTAGAGGTTCAGGGTGGTGGGGTTTCCTTGGTTGGGATGGCCCCCTTGTTGGCGGACTTTGAGGAGGTGGTGGAAACCACGACAGTGTCAGAGAGTGGGCAGGGGACAGAACTACTTGGATTGGGTAGTATTGGGGGTGGATCTGGTCAGGTTCAGTATGACTTGCTCCAGAGCTTCACCAGCTCCGTGGCCCAGATGCCTTCAGATGACACCACGCCCATAGTGGACACAACTGTGGCTATATTGTCAGAGTGTGCCTACTGTGGTAAAAGCTTCAAGAACAGCAGCTCAATGAGCAGACACATGGCACAGGTGAGTCGTACTAAATGATATGGAGGACAAATGGCAAATGGGGAGGAAACTGTGTGATTGTTACATGTGAAATTTTCTCTGGTTTGTTCTTCAACCAGGTGCACCCTCTGGCACTGTCCCAGTCCAGATCTCAATTCAGCTGCTCTGTATGTGACCGCTCCTTCCCCCTGCTGTCATCCCTTCTTAACCACCAGCTCTCGCACACTGAGGAGCAGAGACTGCTGGCCGAGGCAGAGGCTGAAATAGTTTGCCCTCCCTCTCTGTCCCTCTCACTGCCCCTGTCTTCCTCGTCCTCTGCCAAGAGAGAGGGGGAGGAGGGAGAGGGAGAAAGGGAGATCCATGTCAGCCTCATTGCAGTCACCGAAGAGGGGGAGAAGCAATCTATGAAATCAACTAACAGGGCATCAGGGAAGGCAGGAAGGAGAGGAGGCAGTAGCAAAGGCTCTGCTGCAAATAACGGTGAGCTTTATTGGGTTCTCAAAAGATGAGTGGAGGCTGATTTACTTCACTATTCAAATGACTTGCATAAATCTGAATCTGGGAAAAGGACTTGTGAAACTAGTAAATGCTACTATGACACTCATTGTCTTTTAATTGCTAGCAGAAAATAAGTTGCAACATCCATCAAAGTTGGCAGGTTCATTCTATTTTGGTTATATAACATCAAGGCAGAATTGTTTACTAGGAATTAAAGAAGGTTTTATCTCCCTGTGTCATATCATTTCTGAGACTTCTCAATGTCGTCTTTTTTTTTTTTTTTCTTAATAGAGAGGCCATATCGGTGTTTGGAATGTGGGAAATCCTTTAAGGGTTCGTCAGGTCTGCGCTACCACATGAGAGATCATACAGGAGAGAGACCGTACCGCTGCACAGAGTGTGGAAAAAGCTTTAAGAGGTCTTCTCTACTGTCCATACATCAAAGGGTAAACACTGCCATGTTTCTTAGGCCAAATGATTACGTTGACAAAGTAGGTAATCACATTATGACTAGAATATGGTAGGATTTGGGGGTTTCTTTGAGTTTCATTCACACTTTTGATTCAGAAATGATATTCACGTTAGCATTTGTCATTATATACATTATTATAATGACATTATGTTACATAATATCATTATTTTCTGATTGTCTGCGACAAACCTCAGTGTAGGCCATGCTTTTCTTTCACCTGTTTACTTATAATTATTTAATAAAGCAAATACAAATTCAAGCTTTCAGCTGCTTCTCTATTGTGTGTGCAGGTGCACACAGGAGTGCGAGCCTTCCAGTGTCCTTACTGCCCTTTGACCTTCAAGTGGAGTTCACATTACCAGTACCACTTGCGGCAGCACACTGGTGAGCGGCCCTATGTGTGCCAGGAGTGTGGCAAATCATTCAAGAACACCAGCTGTCTGCGGCGGCACAGCCAGTTACATTCAGGCCTGCGCCCACATGCCTGCTCTGTGTGCGGCAAGGCATTTTCGCAAACCTCCAACCTAAAGCAACACGAGCGCACACACTCGGGTGAGAGGCCTTTTCAATGCGCGCAGTGCCACAAGAGTTTCACACACTCCTCCAATCTTCAGCTTCACCTACGCACACACTCCTCTCGCAAAGACTACAAGTGTCAGCGCTGTGGGAAAGAGTTCGTCATGCACTCCTACCTGCAGCGGCACCTGCGGACGCATATCAGCGGCGGAGGGGCCACATGCACAAAAGAAGCAGGGAAAACTGCGAAGAATGGCAGTGGGACCTCTGAGATGTCAACTACTACTCTGAGTTTAAATATGAATGCAGCAGGAGGGCTTAGTTCTCTGTTTTCTAATGAAGGAAATTCTACACTCATTCTCTCGCCATCAAATTTGGACATTCCTCCAAACACGTCACAAAATTATTTTATGATCCAGACACCCACAGGACTACAGCTGATCCCACTGTCCAATCCAACACCCACACAGCCTGTCCCGGCCCCTCCTCCTCCTCCTCCTCCTCCTCCACCACCACCCCCACCGCCACAACTGCCATCCCAGAACTTCTTGCTTCTTCAGTGCCAGTCCACCAATGGGAGCCAGCCGAGTCTGATTCTTGTTCCCACAACATCCAATACGAACACTCTTCCTGCTCCCTCAGCACCACAGCCCCTCCCCTTGGTGCAAACCATACCAGCACTGCCACAGATAGCCACTTTAGCTCCAGCCCAAACCCAGATATCACAGTTTCAGCCACTCCAGACCCAGCAGAGGTTTATTTTTACCAACAATAGTGCTCCCCTCATCCCCGCCCCACCCCAAAACCCAACAACCAATACTAGACCAATTTTAGGAATGCTTAGCCACACCAGGAGCCCTAGAACCAGGCGTGCTCGCAAAAATAAAACTCAGAAATCTGGGTCCTTGGTGCAGGCAGCATCTGTCACAGCAACTCAAGGATTAGTTCCTTCCACTATTTCAACAACCACAACTGCTGCTTCTGTTTCATCTTCAACAACCTTGTCCCAGCAACATAATGTTCCAACGTCTGTGCCACCACCGTATTCAGATTCTGTGCCTGACACACCCTCTGCCCCTGCTATTGTCACTGTATCAGCAGTAACCCCAACTACACTCCCAACGGACAGCCACTGTATTTTGACAGGTGACCACCAAAATGCTTCTGCTGCAGAGGAAGTGGAGAAACTTCCAGAGCCACTACCAGAGGAGCGCTTTGTTCTGTGTTTTGAGAAGGAGACCGAGGAGAGAGAGCCAGGAGATGAGATGGAGGTGAAGGTGGAGATGAATGAAGGGGTGGAGGGAGAAAGGTCATATGTGTTACATTTTGAAGGAGAAAGTGAACAAGGGGAAGAAGGAAGTGAAAACAGAGGGGAGAAATCATATGTTCTCCGTTTTCAGTCAGAGGAAGAGATGGAGGGAGATGGAGAAAAGGAGAAGACTGGGATGGTTTCTCTTAACTTGCTTCGAGATTGGAGTGGAGAGAGGGAAAGTGAAAGAATGGAAGGGTTTGAAGAAGGTGTTGGAGTGGAAGAGAAAGCATTTGTTCTTCATTTCCAAACAGATGCTCCAAGTGATGAAGATGTCCCATCAAATGCAGGCTTTCCTGAAGGCCCTAGTGAAGATTTGGGTCTTTCTTGCCATCCTGCCCAAGCCTTAATGCCTCTTGGTGGACAAGAGGTTGTGTTTGAATTGGGCAGTGAGGCCAAAATAGATGCAGACACAGGTAATGGGGAAAGTGTTCAAATGATTGCAGTAATAGAAGGTGGGGGCAGCAGTTCTGAGACAGGGGGCAGTTTTACTAATCCTGGAGGAGTCACTGGAACAGGAGCAGGGCAAATGGGTAGCATATTTCAGTTAGAGGGAGGAGAAGGTATTGTTATTATTGAGGTAAGTACCAGCAGTTTGACAGAAGGAACAGAAGGAGTTTCTGTAGGATTGAGGAACATGGACAAAGAAGGCGCTACATCACAAGAAGTGGCATCAGAGGAGCAGAAGATACTGGAAACTGAGAGCAGATTATCAACCAGTGTGAATGGGACTTGAGACTAAGCTCAGAAGGAATCTCAAAATTTAGCCTGTGTATTGCTTTAAGACACAACACACACGTGGTCCTACTAATCAATGCACACTACTAACTACCAGCACCCTGAGTCTTTGATGACACCAATTTTTAATGATGCCTTTATTGATCCAGATGACTAAACCTAAAGTCATTTAGTCCTCTGACTTTCAGCTAGCAGCAAAGTGAAATGGATGGAAAGGCCTTGATTTATAACAAGAATTGACAGGCAAATGCATGATAAAATAGCTTTTGGTGCAATGGTTGATCTTACTTCAGTCTCCTGGAGTGTTCTGAGCACTGCATTACCTAGAACAAGGTGAGAGTCACTGACCAGCCCATAGAGGGAGTCGTTTCATAGACCACACACAACACATATGCCCCCCCTCCCCCCCCCCTTTTTTTTTTTTTTAATAAATACTACTCTTAGACGAGTGGAATTGAACAGAATTGTGAATTGAAGAGCTGCTGAGGAATGTTGGACAACTGTAAACTAATATGCTGTCATGTTGACAGCCAATGTGTAACATGAACAAGAACTGTGAATATGTCTATAGTCTGTTTAGTTTCACTATAATTGTTGATATTATTAAATTATGTTCAACAAACGCTGTCACTGTGGTTTTTTTCGTTTGTCGTTAATTCTGCACTGAATACATAAAAACAATGTCAAGTAAAAAAAAAAATTCTATGCACTCTTCTGACATGTTATGTTATTAATTTATGAAATTATTTGTAATCCTGTAATTATTTTAGAGGTGTACCGGGTAAAGTCGTGGTGTAGATGACCTCTAGGCTTGTGTAAGGGCACAGTGCTGATTCGGTTGATGCTCCTGCTGCGTTTACGCTGCTTTGGAATTCACGGAAGCATATACGCTGAAAGCGCGCTTGGCGTGTAGCGGTAACGCTGTACTTCTTCGACGCAATGATAGCTTGTGGGCACTATTCACGCTTGGAAATGGTTTGAACCTTTTATTCCTGAGGTAAGCAGGCCAGTCGCTGGCTCGGTACACAGCACTGTGTTGGTTTAAACAGGAGACGTTTTCCATAAAAGTCTTTAAAAATCATTCGGAAGCAGCACAGCGCTAATAATAGTCATAACATACCACGCTGCAAACCTTAACAATACTCTCATAAGCTTCTTATAGCGCAACACGTTTCGTCTTCATGCAGATAAAACAAGTATAGTGAGAACAGAATTACATTTTTTTTTTTTTGGTGTGCATGCATGGCCGTTATCTGTGTTAGACTGGTTTAAAAGCCATTAAATCCTTGCCTTCTCGTTTTGTTCAACCCCCAGCTCTATATTTGGTAATACATGATAATCCCGTTGGCCTAACGTGGTCTCGACTCTAAACATTTAACCAGGGACATGTAACACAAAATGCGATTTATTATGGCGAGCGACTCAATGATTATTGTTGTTGGACTTTGTTTAATGAGAAACAACCCTGCTGGCGAAAAAACTATAGAAACCCTCACATAATTTGTAATGGTTCTAATGGGAATTGTAATTTAATGGAAACTGTAATGGTCCTTGTGGGTCTCTACTGGTAATTTGTTGCTTTTTTTTGTTGGATACCATTAAGGGACAATAATGAAGTTTTGATGGTTTATAATGGTATTTATAGTGGAAACCATTAGAATTTCTGTAATGGTTTCTATTGTTTGTTTGTTTTTTCCCAGCAGGGGAATTGTGACCAAACTTGAGTGAGACACAATTCACATCTGTATCCTACATCCAGAAAATCCAGTAACTAAAAAAAATAAAGGTAATTCGTATGCCTCCAGTATACTTTATAGTAGCGTTCTCTTTATTTTCTCTCTTCGGGACCCAGGTTTGAATCTCCATAAAGGTTGAATAAGATGGCGCACTTGGACCTGGGAGACGTAGTGCTTCGGCGGATGAAAGAAGAGGATATTGAGGCTGTAAAGGCTCTTATCAAGGTATGTTTTTGTGCAAAAATAATTTAGTAAGCTTCATTTAACATACATAATTGATTCTTTCTGCATCCTTCACTCTTTCGCCAAACTTCTGTGCTATTGTCTTCCATCTGTGCAGCAAGGATGTGAAGGGATGGAGAACCGGCTCATCCTGCACCTCCTTACTAGACCACTGGCGGTCCTCCTGCTCGCCACAGTTTCTTCTGTGCTCCGCTTTGTAGTGCACTCCTTTATGCTAGCCCTGTTTATCCCTGTCTTCCTTCTCATTGTGTACCTCAAGCTCACCATCCCACGGTCCACGGGCATCCTGGGCTCCAGCAGACCCTACTGGGACTACCTGGGCAGCAGCTACCATGCAAGGTCCCAACCAGACCTACCAAACCCACATACTGCCAAAGCCAAGCTCGTCACTGACCAGGAGAAAGCCAAACGTCGCAAGAAAGCCAAAGAGAAATATAAGAACAAAGAGGCAGAGAAAGTTGAGGCTGAAGTCAGCGAGAAGGTGGACGAAGATGATCTAAAGGAACGGGCACGTGTTGCAGGGGAAGTGTGGGTCGCAGAGTGCGATGGCGAGGTGCTTGGCTGTGTTGCCCGAGATGGTTGGAGCCGGCATGGTGTGTATCGTATCTGTAGGCTGGTAGTGCAGAGCTGGTACCGTAGAGAAGGGCTTGGAAGGCTGCTGGTCCAGAGCCTGGAATCCAGAGCCAAGCAGAGTGGAGTGCGCAGGGTCTATGCTCATGTGCCATTCCCTTCCAAAGTAGGAGAGGCATTCTTCAGAAAACTGGGCTACCGGCTCCAGGGAGAGACTTCTGGGGTGGAAGGTGAAGAGGAGGAGGATTACGAGGAGCCAGGAAAAGGCTGGTTGGGCTTTCCAGTGACAAAGGTGTTTGTTAAAGACTTGTGTGTGTGAATGGGCACATTTTTTGTAACTACAGCTTTGCTTGAAATCATTAAATAGTTACATAATTTGTGACATTCTGTAAAATCACTACAGTGAGTGAAAACCCACAACTACTTCATTTAAAATTACAATATTTATTTATATTATTTATTTATTGTGTGGTGTTTTTTTTTCTTTGCTTATTTTCTTCTCTCTATTAAATTTATCTTAAAAATTTCTGATGTGATTTCAGTCCAGTTTTATACATGTTGCTGCACTGTAACAGAATAGTACTGAACTGCCAGTGTTGTCCCGAAAAGGTTTTACTCAAGGTTTTACTCAGGGGTTGCTTTTAATTATGTAGCATTACTAGTCACAAAATGGTTTTGATCTGAATGCACAGGTTAAAAATTAGCTGTGAAGTGTCTTAAATATAAAAATGACTTGCAGGCTTTTCAAAATGTATAGCTTGCCAGCTTTTCTCTCTTGCCAGGTGTAAGAGATGTGCAGTCTGTGGTTCAGCTGTGGTAAACTGAATGACTGTGTCAGGCTTACTATAGATGTCAACACAGATAAACACAAGTGCTTGAAGAAAAGAGAACAAAGCATGCTGTAGTTTAGAATGTATTTGTTGCAGACTTTGTGCTAGCCATTAAACAGCAGTGAGCAAGCATATATATGTGTTTGAAGTTGAAGTATGCGGTTATCTCTCTACCTTAACCGCGCACAGTGAAATATATGTCTCACCTAGTACCTCATTCACCACCGGATGTTTGTACAGTTATGTATATGTGGTGAGAAAGTGCACCTGGTGCAGCAGTAAACTTCAGTGTCATGATTTGAAAATTCATCCTTTAGGCTGATCTTCAGATTCATGCCAGACAGAATTGAGTTGAATGATAATGGTTTCATTTCATTATCCAGAATTATGTCTGCATGATAGGACAGGAATAGCCATTTTAAATTCGGGAAAAAACACAAATTCGTTTATTCTGCAGATTCTTTTATGTGGAGTGACACATGCATATTCACTTAACAGACTGTATTGAACAATGATGGACTTTGTGCTTTGGACGTCACAAAAACCCACAAGCTTTGATTCATTGTAATCAGACATGGCTGCAGGTTTTAGTTTTGCACTACACAGATCACAGACTTGAGTTGAGTAAGAAGTGTTTCTTACTCATTTCAAGGTCGGATTATTTTGTAAATGGGTCACAACAGAGAGCAAGGTAATTAACACCTTCACAGTGTACTAAGGTTACCACTTCAGTATCTTCTTTCACGTGAATTGGCACCAGGCCTTGTTTATTGTGGGCTTTGTTGTTCTGCCGTGCTGAAGCCCACATTAGTAAACACCTGCAAGTGTGTCCCCTAACCAAAGCGTACCTATTATTGTCTTCAGGAAACAGATGCAAGTTCACAGCTCTGGAAAAGTGTGTTTGGAGCTGTGGTTGAGTTTGTCTGCACGATAGGTCTTTGGGTGGGTGTGTGTGTGTGTGTGTGTGTGTGTGTGTGTGTGTGTGTGTGGGCGGGTGGGTTTCGGAAAGAATGACTCTGCATTTCCTGCCCTAATTCGTTCATACGTGCTGTGCCAATTGATGCATTGAAGCGGCTGTTGTCCATGGTGTGTGATTGTGAATATATAGGTGTGAACATAAATGGAAGAAAGAGGTGACTTGTGAGTGGATGATCAGTAATACTCTTTATTACAGTCAGTTACAATTTTTTAAAATACCAGGTTTGCTTTTCCTTGGGCATAAATATATTTTATACTGGTTATTATTATTATCCATCCATCCTTTTTCTGTACCGCTTATCCTACACAGGGTCGCAGGGTCGCCTGGAGCCTATCCCAGGGGACTCAGGGCATAATGTGGGGGACACCCTGGACGGGGTGCCAACCCATCGCAGGGCACAATCACACACATTCACACACTACAGACAGTTTGGAAATGCCAATGAGCCTACAATACATGTCTTTGGACTGGGGGAGGAAACTGGAGGACCCGGAGGAAACCCCCGAAGCACGGGGAGAACATGCGAACTCCGTGCACACAGGGCGGACGCGCTAATTGAACCACCAACCCCGGAGATGCAAGGCAAACTTAGGCAAACCACTAAGCTACCATGCCTTATTATTATTATTATTATTATTATTAAGAAGAAGAATACGAATTATACATTTTGACCTTACATTGTGCTCAGCTTTCTCTTTTGCTCTATCCACTTCTCTCTCTTATTCAAATGCGCACACAAGAGCCAGCAATACAGCTGGACCTCTGAAAGATTTGTGGTCAGAAGCTGAATCGTGGGAGCAGACAGATGTAAAAAATCAGCCCTACACTTTCGTCTTCTCATTCTCTCTCCACCTCACACACACACGCACACACACACACAAACAGAGATCAGAGGGAGCTCTCTGGGAAACGGTGATTTCCCTGGCCACAGAGTGCATGAAAGGGTGAGTTAGAGTGAGACTCAGACAACATGCCAACTGTACTGAAACTAGGAAAGGGTTTTGAAAACAACTGCACACAGTCACAAATTAGCAGGATACATAATAGCAGTGATATGTGTGCTTATGCATTCCACTGAGCACTTGTGACGTTGTGTGGTCAGGCTGAATTTCTAGGCTCTCCTCTGTGGTAAAGATGTCTCAAGAGAGTGCTTGAATGTGTGTTTTGAAGGAGGAAGGTAATCTAGCTCTTTGGAAACACTTTTTTTGGAAGATATTCTAGCTTTCTACTGGACTTACTTCATAGCATGTCTATGGGAAAAATAAATAAAGGGGAAAGACCCAGGTAAAAAAAAAATAAAAAAATTCCAGAATGCTGAAGAAGGTATAATGGGAATGATTAAAGGCCATGTGGGAAAAGTGAAGTGGAGGCTTCCTTGGTTGGGTGCAAGGGTTCTGGAAATTTCCAGCTTGCCATGGTTACGCCACAGGCTGCGTTTTGTGACGCACATCTGAGAGTAAAAAAGGTTACAAGTCACGTCAAACACTTAAGAGTTTAATATGTGGTCAAAGAAAGTGCTATTGTGTAAAAGAAAAAAAATCCCAAACTTTGCAATAGAATATTTAATTCCCAATTTTTGAAATTTTACAATGCCTGTCATGTGGAAAAAGAAAGTGCTATTGGGTATTAAAAACAATGATAACAAAACAATCTTTGCAGTTCAATATTTAAGATTAAAAAACACTAAGTATTTTAAACCAAAAAAAAAAAAAAAATCTGAATCTTTGCAACTTTATGATGCCACGTCAATACCATGTCCAATTGTTTGAAATAAATCAATCACTAGATAGATAGATAAATAAATAAATCTGTTAAATCTGTCAGATTCTCAATTGACTAATGGACTATCTAGTTATTGCCTAATGTTTGTTGTTTTACAATAAGGTTAGAACTGCTTTGTATGTCCCTTTAAATAGCAGTTGCTATTAATACGATTCTCTGACATTGTCAGTTAGAATAAACTTCAGCCCTCCCAACTGTGTTTGAAAACTGCTATCACCCAATCAGGGACCCCATTTCACCCAACTGTATCAATATGTCACACGTTTTCTATACCTCCTTCTTCCTCCACATCACTTTCAAAACTCTCACTCATTTTTGCATGACTCAACCACTGAGTTGGTTTCATCTTTCGGAATGATGAGCAAGCTGGACAGGTGAGTAAAAAAAAAAAAAAAAAAAAAAAAAATTCCCGTAATACTGAGAATCCTAAATACTGTAAATGCTGCAAATGTACATTCCATAAAATCTGCTACTGATAGAGAGTTCAGGAATTATTAAGAAAAAAAAATCAGCATTTAAAATTAGATTTTTTTTTAATGAATGGAAATATGTCTAATGGCAATGCAATTTTAAATGTTCTCAACTATTAGTAACAGAGGATGAAACCGAGAGTGCTAGATATGTGCATGAGTGTGTGCGTGTCTGCATGTATAGTTTTGCACGGTTCAACCTCTATATCTCTGTATAGCTGTTGTTGTGTTGTAGCAGTTCCTACATGAGTGACAGCACAAGACATTTAAAGTTAAAAAGCCAAACCATTAGAGACATAAAGCCACTTGTCCATTTAACAAATCATCAAACTATTATTAATTATTATTGTTATTATTAATTATTATAATGTCTATGTATTATTACAAAATTCTTATAAAATTGCTTATAAATTATTTCCTGTAAGTTACAATTTATTCAAAATATTTCAATAAATATTAGCAGTTAAAAGATATTGTATTTCCATTCTGTTTCAACATACATTACATTTACAACCATGTATCAATTATTTCAATCCACCTTTGACATACTGTAATTGTTTTCAAATTAAGATCAGTAATAATCTTACACCTTCTTTCTACAACACATTAGCATATTATGATATATGTTGTGATTACTCGTGATTAATAATAGTTTTTTGGGCCATTGTTCTTCGCTGCAGAGTGTTGCTGACTCAGAGGAAGTTTATTTACCACTATAAGAACGTGCGCTGGGCGCGTGGGAGGAACGAGACCTACCTCTGTTTTGTGGTCAAGAAACGCAACAGTCCCGACTCGCTCTCCTTCGACTTCGGACACCTGCGCAATCGTTCTGGCTGCCATGTGGAGGTAAGACGTGGATGGACAGATGCAGCTGCAGGAGGAAAAGAGATTGCAAGGATAAAGTCAGTGCAATGCTATTAACCCACAGTTATCTTCGCTAGCTTGAAACAAAATGGTATCTCCATCACATGACTGCACTCACACCTGGACACATACAATACATCAGCCATCAAAACAATCATCATGTATGGATTTAGGGATACAAGATTCTGTTTGTATTGCTAATAACAACAATGAGATGAAAATATATATTAATAACAGTAACTAATGCGTATCATCCTTTTTTTCTCCCTTCAGCTTCTGTTCCTGAGCTATCTTGGGGTACTGTGCCCAGGTTTCTTGGGTTCCGGTGTGGATGGTGTCAGGGTGGCATATGCCATCACCTGGTTCTGTTCCTGGTCACCCTGTTCGAACTGTGCCCATCGCCTTTCTCGCTTCATGTCTCAGATGCCCAACCTGCGGCTGCGCATCTTTGTCTCGCGCCTCTACTTCTGTGACCAGGAGGACAGTCAAGAGAGAGAGGGACTCCGGTGCTTGCAGAGGGCAGGCGTGCAAGTGACTGTCATGACCTATAAAGGTAAAAATGGAAAGATTACAGTATATGCATATACATATTTTAATATGTCAGCTTTCTCTGACGCTTTGTCAATAGCCTACTGTAAATTCATAAGGGTTTCATTGGGTGTCATTGGGTTTCAAAAATACGGTCCAACCTAATTTCATGCAGTTTCATGAATAAAGTTATAAGATGACCGTTATCCCCAACCAGGAAGCTGTCCCGGGTGCAGAACATGTGAGAGGCCCAGGTGGGTTTAGTAGTCCATTCACATGCAGAATAAAACCTTCTGAAATACAGCTATTTGATCAACAACAGTCAAAATCAAGGCATTGTTTGCAACTCAGCAGATAAATAAATTTTTCCACCACTTTGTAAACCAGTTTGGTTTGCTGTATTTCCACAGTAAGAGCTGCCACTGATTCCTTTGTGGCTAATTACACATTTTGTTATATGTAGAGGGTTTCTATCTATTAGTTACATTAATTTACACAGGTTTGCGAAGATGTTGCATAAGTGGGGAAAAAAAACAAAAAACAGGAAAAGGGAAAAAGGAAGGCAGGGTTAAGTGGGGGCAAGGTGGCTTAGTGGTTAGCACATTAGCTTCACACCGCTGGGGTTGAGGGTTCAAATCCCACCTCCACCCTGTGTGTGTGCAGAGTTTACGTTTTCTCTGCTTCTGGGGTTTCCTCCGGGTACTCCCGTTTCCTCCACCATATGTGTTGTAGGCTGGTTGGCATTTCCAAATTGTCCGTTGTGTGCACAGTTGTGCCCTGTCTTGTTCCCTGGGATAGGCTCCAGGCTCCCCTGTGAATCTGTGTAGGATAAGTGGTACACAAAATGGATGGATGGATGGATGGAAGGGTTAATTCGTGGAAGTGTATGGAAATGTTCTTAAAGCAATACTGAATATCGCATTAGAATAAGTTATAGTTTGGTGCAGCTGTTTACATTTTGCAGGTTCGTGGGTTGTGTGTGTGTGTTTGTGTTTCCTTGGGGGTCCTTTTTAAATGGTTTGTCCCGGGCCTGGACAATACACGCTGAGGGCCGGACCATACTCCTAACCCTCAATTTAACTGTTCACAAATGTGTGAGATTGTGTAAGTTTGTACTTCTGTGCCATATTCTCTCTCCACAGATTTTTTCTACTGTTGGCAAACCTTTGTGGCTCGTAAACAGAGGGCTTTTAAGGCTTGGGACGGCCTTCACCAGAACTCTATTCGACTATCCCGGAAACTACAGCGAATCCTGCAGGTAAGAACAAAAACTATTCACCATTAGCTATTAACAATTTCGATATTACAGCAACCACAATAACAAGGCATCGCTGAGTTAGAACAGTACAAATATGTCACCTACTCTGTGTTTGTCTCTACAGCCTAGTGAGTCTGAAGACCTGAGGGATGGCTTCGCTCTGCTGGGCCTTTAATGACATGAGAGTTTACATGACAATGAATTATGGTGCTGTTAAAACGAAATTCCTGAGACTTGAAATCACTG
The DNA here is from genome assembly GCA_023630585.1 of Cranoglanis bouderius. Classification (NCBI taxonomy): domain Eukaryota; kingdom Metazoa; phylum Chordata; class Actinopteri; order Siluriformes; family Cranoglanididae; genus Cranoglanis; species Cranoglanis bouderius. Next base: position 15,671,849 of record CM042544.1, read on the forward strand.
AAACATTAATCATTTTTTTAATTTTAATTTTTTTTGTTCTGAATAGCATTATAGCATTGATAAAGGCGTTTGGGGGCGCTGTGTCCGTGCTACTTTTCAAAATACTACAATAAAGAGTGTTCGTATGACGCATGTGTACGTTATTTCATTCAATTATTCGACAAGAAGCTAGTTTTGTAAAGGGATTTCAAACCACTGTTTGTCTGCTTCACAAAAAACGACGCGGAAGAATGTGGTGCGCGGATACACAGTGTACTACGACGTTAACGGTTCCGTTATCCCCCGAGACCAGGCTGCAGCAAACAAGCGGCTGAATTAAAATCCAAGATGGCGGCCGAGGTAGAATACGAGTCGGTTCTGTGTGTCAAACCTGATGTCAATGTTTACCGAATTCCGCCGCGAGCGTCGAACCGCGCCGTCAGGTAACAGCCGTGAGCCATGACCTTCATCTTTACCGGCATCTTCCACATCACCTTTCACACCCTGTTACATCCTTTACACTTGGAGAACGTGTTCAGTCGCATGCAGGAATACGCCGACAATGTCATTAGCCCATTTAATGCGTTAATTTTCATGCTCGCGTGACATATTTATGGTCAGAATCCCCAAATCCATATTGCATGTTTATCGATGCTACACAGGATTTAGGCCTACACGCAAGCCATTGCGTAATATACACACACGCGCAGAGTAGGAATTGACTAAGTGTCATAGGTGTGATTGAGCGTCTTCCTGTTGTTCCCATAGAGATTGTGTAACTCTGAGTTTCCCAATGTGTCTCGACTTTAAGGCATCTGACATCACGTCACAAAGCCTCATCATCCATGAGTGGAGTTAACATCAAAAAAGCAGACCGGATGGCTGCGTCCGCATCATGCATCATTCATCAACCATTCATTTCAGTGAACTCGTGACCGGTTCACGTTTTATTGGAGTGTGTAATCAGTAAGCAATATCTTGCTAATTTATTTTTGCTTGCGTGTGTGTCTGTGTGTTTGAAAGGATATTTGAAGGATAGATTGAGACATCGTGTTTACGTTTTCACTTAGTATGCTGACGTCAGTAGTTTCCGGACAATGACTGGACGGCGGTGTTTGTTTAATCCTGTTCCTGGATGATGATTGGTTCATCCACAGTCGCGTGGGAGAACTGAGAATAACTAGAGCACGTTTCATTGCTGAGTAATAAATGATTATTGGACAAATCATCCCAAGGGCATCAGAACGTGACATCTCTCATATAGTAATCTGATATACTGTACCAGATGGTAAATGAACCATAAAAATTTATTAAAATGTTTTCCTTTGATTAGTTCCTCATTTAAGTTATGACAACAGCAGCTCTCTCATCTTGAGATGTTAATCATGGCATGCCATTTTCCCCCCCACCGTAATTAAAAAATGTCCCCACTTTTATGTATCTTGTACATGCACTCTGTGGATTTTATTTTTTCTAAAATACATATACAGGTGCACTTTGTCGGTATACAATTAGTAAGGAAAAACAGCACAATGGGCCATGCTAGGCTGGTCACAAGTTGATTCTTTTCCTATAACATATCCCAAAGTGTTTTATTCCTCTTATACCACAGCATTGATTTGTCAACGATTACAATTTGTTATTAATTAAACGTCACACTTTGTCATTGTTTATAATTACGTTTATTGTCGCGGAACATCCGTGGGACAAGTTAGTTCCTGTTGTCACTTACGTTATAGCAGCCATAAATAGTCAGTCCCTCGGCAGGCTCTCTTTTTTCACTCTTGTGAAGTTAATAAGACAGCCCAAATAGCATACCTTCCCGGGCCTCATCTGGGCCAACTATGGCCCATATGGCTCAGTTCTGGCAATGGCAAAGGTCATATGGGCCATATCTGGCCCACACACAACAAGCCGGTTTTAGGATGAGTTTTAGCTTGTTGTGTCTTGACCCACATCTGGCCCAGAAGCCAACCACACTCAGGTTGAGTCATTACCGTCATTCCATACGGTATGTGGGCCAGCTGTCATTTGCTATCTGGGAGAAAAATGTAGCTTGTTACGTTACCTAGAACCTGGAACGCGAAAACTCCTGGCAGAAAACATACTGGCGCTTAAGGTACGTTCACACATACAACGATTTTATCGCTACAAGTTGCTGTACTATGAAGTCGCCAGTAGGCGTTCCTACTACTGGTTGCCGTAGTAACATTTATCAGTGGGTGGCACAAGTAGCATTCTACGTCTGACAGCAAACCGGTTTTCTTGCTTCTGAAATTAAACATTCTGAAGGGAGAGCGTTTGTATATAAAATTCGCCAGTGTATATATGCATCATATCCTACGAGATGAAGGAGAAGGAGTGTGTGCTCTTTGCCATTGCGGCTATCAATCTGCGGAGAAATCGCAAGCGCCGGACTGTCCGAGTCCATGAAACAATTCGGAATCGCAGGCAGCATAGTGGATCACAGATCGCATGTGCTCTACTGTCTTCACTCCCATTGGTAGTCGGTGCACCAAGTCGCTCCAAATTAGCATAAAGTTAAACTTTTCTCTGGACACACCCACATCTAGTCGCCAAGGCTCGCTGTCGCTCATGTTGCCGGAAGTCACCAGCTCTCATTGAAAATGAACGGTCTCCGGTCGCTTTGTCGCCACGAGTCTCTGTATGTGTGAACGTACTTTTACAAAGTGCTGACACCGGAGACTCCTTCCCTTCCATTAATGATAAATAAACCCCTAACCCGAAAAGCTCACAATATCTATGATTATATGTTTTTCTTTGTTAATACTAACAACACATTCTGTTAATTTGTTTATTATTAGGCTAAACTCATGTTGCTCTTTCACCACACAAGTCCCTGTGTATGAGCTGTTACTATAGAAACAAAAACATACTAGAACTAGTGCATTAATGTTAACCTATCATTTATGTTACAGCAAGAACTACTGTCAGAGCTGCACTGTTAGAGAAAATTAATCCACACCTTCTGATTACTGAATTCAACAGTGCTGTGGTATAAATAAGTGTAGTCCATCTCTTAATATGTGCTGTTTGTCAGCCCATTCTGCCTTTGGCTATTGGAAAGGGACCACCATAGGACAACTACTGTCCAGATGTTGTTTGGGTGGTGCACCATTCTAAGCAAAGCAGTGACACTGACATGGTACTGTGTGTGCAGCTGGTACGAGTATATCAAGCACTGCAGTGTTGCTGGGATTTTTAAATGCCTCAGTGGCACTTTTGAGAAGCAGACTACAAGCCAAAAATATCAAGCCAGCATCATTCTGCGAGCTGATACAGACACTGACATAGGGCTAGTCCTTGGGTATTTAACTAAAATTTATGAAGGAACAGCTAAATAATATTATTTCCTTACAAAGGTCAGGGTAAGTAACTAACATGACTGAATGATGACAACAGTTACTGTTTTTAATATGTAACCATTAGGATTAGTTTATGGCTATAAATAAGATCATGTGAAGTGGTTATGTTTTGCTTCATAGTGATGTTTCATGTTCATTTGACTAGCACCATTTTTAAACAGATGAGACATATCTATTTTGAATGTGATGTGAGGAGAGTAAACACATACTTCTCAGTCCATTCATCTTTAAACATTTTGTTTTCTTTGCCATCCTATTTTTTTTTAATTTTTATTTTTTTTTTAAATCTATGAAAGACCGTGAAAACTCATCCCTTTCTCAACTCATGTCTTTAGCCCTTTAAGTAGTCTCTGGTCTGATGAGCTTCCTTCAGTTAAATAATTTACATAAATGCCTCTGATGTGATAAACCACAACAGAAGATCTGCTGTAGAAGCTGAGCTGTTTCATATTTATAAAACTAGAGTCACTCAACTATGGCCAGTTTTGTTTATATGTTTCTCGGCTCTGCTGCAGTATTTTTTTCAGAATTTGTTTAAGTCCGCTGAAATACTTTGCTGGGTCTGTGTCTGAACTGCTAGTCTGCTAGTTGACTACCCACATACAGTCCCCTCTGAAAGTATTGGAATGCCATGGCCAGTTCTTTTGGTTTTGCTATACACTGAAGACATTTGGTTTTGAGATCAAAAGATGAATATGAGACGATAGATCAGAATTTCAGCTTTCATTTCCTGATATTTAAATCAATGACTATGTTTACATGCACATCAATATTCCGATAGTAATCAGAATTGGGCAATATTCTAATTAGTCATGTAAACGTCGGAGTCGGATTGCCCGATTCAGATTAAGACAATATTCTGATTGCCCAAATTCTGATTCCCACCCCTGGAATATGCCTCTGTTTATCGGAAATTTGTTGCATGTTGCATGCAAATCCACTGAAAGGAGATATATGTGCATGCTCAGTCCGCAAGGAATTGTGGGTGCTAACAAATGTTTTGCTTTAGGTATTTAGGAATGGCAACTCGGGCTAAACGGAAGCATTTATGTATACAAGAATATTCAGATACCTGTACACATATAAACGTCATATTCATAATATGGCTGCAACCCGAATACACACCTTAAACAGAATTTGATGTGCATGTCAACATAGTCTATGATGTGTTAAACAAATTAGAACATGGCACCCTTCATTTGAACCCACCCATTTTTCAAGTGATCAGAAATATTGGAACATGTGACTCAAAGGTGTTTCTTGTTGGCCAGGTGTGCCTTGTTAAATTGATTGTTTAAACAATTAATGGCTCTGAATATCTACTCTTGGTTTGAGCCCTGGGTTTTGTGTGTGAAGCATTTGTTGTTAAAAAGGATAAACCAACATGAAGACCAGAGAGCTGTCTATGAGAGAAAAGCAAGTTAAGCCTGGTGGAGGTAGTGTCATGGCTTGGGTTTGCATGGCTGCTTCTGGAACAGGCTCACTATGTGTGAGAGTGTCAACAAAGGACTTAATCATGGGGGGAAAGTGGAAGGTTTTAGACTGGCCAAGTCAATCACCAGACCTTAACCCAATTGAGCAGCATTTCACCTCCTCTGAAAGGGAGAAACCCCCCCCCCCCCCAAAAAAAAAACAAAAACAACAAAAACAACAACAAAAAAACAACCAACAACTGAAAGAAGCTGCAGTACAAGCCTGGAAAAGCAGCACAAAAGAACAATGCAACAATGGTGATGCCAGTGGGTTGATGCAGTTATTGCAAGCAAGGGATATGCAACCAAAAATCTGTTCCAATACTTTTGTTCACGTAAAAATTGGGTGGTCTGCTAGCAAATGTGCCATGTTCTAAGTTGATTAACACATCATAGTACATGCATAGCAAAAACTATAATATTGACCTTGCCGTTCCAATACTTTCACCAAAGTAACCAAGAAGAAAGGTATATCTAATAAAAAGTGGCCAGTAAGAATCCACAGTGCGTAAAAACCCTAACGGAGATGTGCCTGATACAGTCATTCAAGTGCCACTCACACTAACATGGAACTACCATGTCAGTCACTACATTTGATAATGAGAACACACAATCATCTGGTTGTTTGTTTGTTTGTTTGTTTGTTTCTTGCAGGGCAGCTGATTGGAAGTTAGATGCTCCTGACTGGACAGGCCGAATGAGAGTGACGGCCAGGGGAAAAATTGCCTATATTAAACTAGAGGATAAGATCTCAGGTAAGAGGAAGCTGTAGTACTCAATAGTAGCATACACATCCTGGAAGTATAAGTAGGTTATTCTGCGTTGCTGTTCTCTGATTAAGATGTGTACTCTGGAACCTTATTCTGAACCTATGTAATTTTCATTAAAGATATGATCAAAATGGGGTCGACCTATGCAGGAATAAATTTTGGGTGACTAATCTTCAATTGCAGCACCTGGAAAATCCTGCTGATTTTTTTTCAGCCACCATGTCCTCCTCCTTTACCGTCACCCGCTTGCTATTTTTAAAAAGCATGTAGTGATCCATATTAGCAGTGCATCAGGCACTAAGGGCAATCTTTAATCTACCCTATAATTACACATCTGGGTCATTCAAGATCATTCATTCTGACATACTTCTGGGTCATTCTTTCGTTCATTTCAGCCCCAAAATGACTCTGGAATAATGAAAAACAAGCAAAGGAGAAAAAAAAAAAAAAAAAAAATATATATATATATATATATATATATATATATATATATATATATATATATGTTTATATATGTTTATTTTTTTTTATAAGAAAAATGAATGAACGCAGCATTCACAGACCATATGCAGTACATGTTGTATCTGATTGGCTGGAATTACATACTTTACATTTCACACCCTGTGTGTGTCATGTAATACCTTGGAAAAATATATATAAGTTATATAATTGTTATTAGTAGTCCTGACACTAGAAGCCTTCATACTGTTACTCTTGTTACTCTAATCTTGCTCCTGGACAATTGAACCATGAAATTTTATGTAGTATAATCTGTTGCACTACAAAAAACAGTTCTTTTTTTTTTTTTTTCTTTTTTTTTTCTTTTTGCAGTGTCTTCCATTGCTTGATCAAAGTGCCACCTCATGGTTTTACAACCATCCTGACAGTCCATCTGTCAAATAGTCCATTTAGCAAACACCCACAAGGAACGTTTTTTTTTGTTTGTTTGTTTTTTTGTTTTTTTTTTTTTAAAGCACACTCTCTGTGGCTGTGATTCGCTGGAAAAAATGATGTGTATCCAGGTGACACTGCCTGGTACTGCCTGGAATTCAAGGTTATCACATCAGAACCTTGTAGAAAAGGGATGCGCAATATATCTTTTTTTAATTAGTATTGCAAGCTTTTATAGCATAAGCCTGTGACATGCAAATGAGCACTCTGATAAAGGAAAAAAAAAAAAGATTTTGTTCTGTAAGTATTTTGAACATCCTAGAAGCTCCAAAGAAGTGTTCTGTGGGTGATGTGATTAAAACAAAAGTGATTTTGGTCAAATAATCACAGGTCAGTCTTTAACCATGCCACATCATGTGTTCATGAGTGTGATTCAGTGTAAAGTATATCACGGTTGTAGAAATATAATCACAGTTCATCAAGGTTATGCAGTTCTACTGTAGATTTTTGTAATTCATCCAGAAGTAAAGTGATGTTTTCTTCCATATAGAGAACCGTTTTCTTAAGGGGCCACATCACATGATCCCTTTCTCGTTTTAGAAGAAAATTAAAACTAAAGTATATTTACTTGACTGGATGTGCAGGTCATTTAGGGCCATAAATGTAATCCATACTATCATCTGTTCCTCAAGTGGAACACATTTTTATTTCACATAGAAAACATATAGCTATGGTTTTTTTTTTTGTTTGTTTGTTTATTTTCTTTTTAAATTTTTTTTTATTTATTTGTTTGTTTTGGGGCAAGAGTAGAGAGAGCTTCCGCTAGTTAATGCTGTTCCATCCCGTCCTGTAGGGGAGCTGTTTGCTCAAGCCCCGGTGGAACAGTATCCTGGTATCGCACTCGAAACTGTAAGTGACTCAAGCCGCTACTTTGTACTTAGGATTCAAGATGACAGCGGTGAGTTAGACGTCGTTTTATATTTTCAATCTGAATGAAATACCGTCTCTCAATATTAGACACCAAAGACCCCCCCACCCCCACCCCTTTTCTTTTTCAGGTCGTAGTGCCTTTATTGGCATCGGATTTGGGGACCGGGGAGATGCATTTGATTTCAACGTGGCTTTGCAGGATCATTTCAAGTATGTTTCTTATATTCAAATCATTTTGATTTTATAACTCATTGGGTCAAGTAATTAGAGTATGGCTTTAATGACTCTCTCTAATGGTCTCTTTCTCTCAGGTGGGTAAAGCAGGATAATGAGTTCAGTAAGCAGGCTCAGACTCCAGACTTGGGCCCTAAATTAGACTTGGGTTTTAAAGAAGGTCAGACCATCACTCTTAACATTGGGGTAAAGGCTCTTTATTTTCACATTATCCCATACACATTAAGAGATTATGCTGCTGTTTTCTGTAATAGAGGTCAAATGTACTGTATATTGAATAGATTGAACTGAACAGAAATGTGATTCTTAAGATTAAGCTCAAGCTCAGACATTTGAAAAAGAGGTTTTCAACACATAGAATATCGTTTACTAATTTACCTCATCGCCTTCATTTTTTTTATCCAGCAAAGTAAAAAGAGAGAAAAGTCCCGTCCACAAAGTTCAGGTGGCCTTGGACTGCTTCCACCTCCTCCGAGTGGCAAAATTGCTCCGCCTCCTTCAGCCACCTCCACCAATAACAACATAGAACCACCAACGAGCAGTAGCAACTTAGGTATGTTGTGATTTATTGTCAGGTCTGAGAGGCTGTTCAAAGTTTGGGATTTTATTATTAACCAATCTCTGATTGATACTTTTCCTGAACTATGTTCCAGGCATATTTTGATAGCTCTTTGGTCTTCATGAGGCCTGGTATCACGTTATATTTTAATTGCACACAGGTCAACTTCATTCAACTAATTATGTGACTTCTAATGACAACTGATTGCAGCAGAACTAATTTAGGGGTTTCACAGCAAAGGGGGTCAATACTTATGCAATGCAAACTTTTGAGATTTTTATTTGTGAATAACTTTGTGAAATATAATGAGTTTTCTCCCACACTTCAATATTATGGGCCATTTTTTGTAGGTTCATGACATATAATCCTATTTAGTCCATTTCTGTTCAAGGAGGTGATGGTGATGAATACTTATGCAAGGACATGTAAAGCTCATAATTGACTATTTTTCACATTTTTTGTCCTCTCCTCAGGTTGTTTGCTGGACCTAGAAAGCAATGATTCTAACACTTTGGTCCAGCCAACTCCTCCTGGCACAAATGCTGACCTGTGGGGAGATTTTACATCTGACAGGTAAAGCACCACCTGTAAAAGAGCTTGACACAGCAATCCATTTACATGTATGGTTAGACTGAAACCATGTTTCAAAACATTTCTGGCGCTGCCTGGTGGCCAGCGTAAAATCACAGTGAAGTCCAAGCAGTCAGTAACAAGATTCAAGTTTTATTTGTCACATTTATGGAGTTATACAGAGTATATTCGTTGTGAAAAAAGCTGTACTTATAGGCAGTAACAACAACAACCAATCATAGAAGTCGAGCTGAACAGGATCTATATACCAAGCTGTATAAATAGACTATACCAGGAGTTCCCAAACTAGGGGTTGGGATGCTATGAGGCTACCCCTGCCCTCAGTGTTACACAGATTGTCTCAGATGTATGTATGTGTAGTCCCCAAAATTGCATCTTCATTGAGGAACAGGATGCGCTGTGGGAAGTAGTTTCTCCTGAAGCGCTTTGTGATTGCCAGGCCAGAGCAACAAGAACAGACTGTGGTGTGAGTCCTTAATGGTTTTCCCTGCTTGACAAAGCAACATGTAAAGGTTCATTGCATACAATTATATCTCTACACCTTGTTACAAGGTGAACTACAATAATGTTGGAATGATTTGTTTACCTCATTTTGCTAGCTTACAAGTGGGTAGCACTGCTATGATCATGCAAGCTTATTTTTACACTTCGACTCTATATTAGGTCACTTGTTGAGAAACCACAGCTGGTTTGTTCCTAGAAACATCACAAGAATTAAATATTTATATACTGCATAATGTAGCCCTTATAAATACCATCAGCATTTGATCTATAATTCAACCTTGGTCACTGTTGCAGTTGATTATAATTGTAAACTTTGCAAAATGTGCTACCTGCCAAAAAGAGGTTAAATCACGTTGGGCTAATAAACTAAGAATAATAAAAAAATAATAATACGGCAATCAATACAGACTCTTGCACCATGGTGTCTGTGCTGCATGGCTACTCATGTTCAACTTTTTTTCTTAGACAAAGGGTATACTTGCTTTGAGCACGTTACTGACATTACTTTTCTTGTAGGTCCATGTTATTATTATTATTTTTTAAACATTTAATTATTACACCTTTGGTTGAAAATCTTTAAAGAGGAAAATAACTTCTTTCAGTGCTTTCTAGTTAGACACAGCCAAGCTAGCTCAGCCATTGGTTAGAACCTTGCACTTGGTAAATTACTTTGCTAACAAAGTAAGTAACCATTAAAGTCACTAATTCTGAATTGTACTTGGAATTAGCTGATATTGCCTACTAACAAATAAAGACTCAGACCACCAGTCCTACTTTTGTAGTCAATAGTAAGTTCACCACAGACCTTATTGAAACTACAGGGTGTACCAAAGGTCTCCATACATAGGGGGCTATGTTTTCCAGCACCACATCGGTTGTGCCTTCGTTAGTGGATGTTCGTGGACGTCCACTTCTTGTTTGGTCCACAAAACTTCCGGTCTTTTCGAATTTGCTAATAAGTTTGGCAACAGTGTTGTGTGTGATGTGTTTGCCATGTTTCCTGTTAAAGTCCATCGCAACTCGAGATATATATATATATATATATATATATATATATATATATATATATATATATATATATATATATATATATATATATATATATATACACACACATACATACATACATACATACATACATACATATATATATATATATATATATATATATATATATATATATATATATATATATATATATATATATATATATATATATATATAGTACTGTGCAAAAGTTTTAGGCACATGCAAAGAAATGCTGTAGAGCAAAGATGCCTTCAAAATAATGAAATTAAATGTTTCTACATTTTTTTTTTTTTTTTACAAAAATACCATAAAAAAACAAGTAAACAGTAGTAAATGAAACAAAGTCAATATTTGATGTGACAAATAAAGTAAAAACTTAAATAAAAATAGTAGTCTCCGGTACAATTTGTGCAGTTTTATAAGGAAATGAGCTGGTAAGTTTTACTGAGCATCTTGCAGAACCAGCCACAATTCTTCTGGACACTTTGACTTTCGCACTTGCTTCTTATTTTTGCAGCAAAACCCTGCAGCCTTCATTGTGTTTTTTTATCTGAAAAGTGGTCTCTTACATAATATGCCACTTTTTTTAATGACATACAAACATTAATTTTGTGCTAGAAAACTAATGTTTGGGAATCTGAAATGTTTTTTGTACTGACTTGATAATGTAGAAGTCATAAAATAAAACATCTACAGTGGGGGAAAAAGTATTTGATCCCCTGCTGATTTTGTACGTTTGCCCACTGACAAAGAAATGATCAGTCTATAATTTTAATGGTAGGTGTATTTTAACAGTGAGAGACAGAATAACAACAAAAAAATCCAGAAAACCGCATTTCAAAAAAGTTATAAATTGATTTGCATTTTAATGAGGGAAATAAGTATTTGATCCCCTATCAATCAGCAAGATTTCTGGCTCCCAGGTGTCTTTTACACAGGTAATGACCTGAGATTAGGAGCACTCTCTTAAAGGGAGTGCTCCTAAGCTCAGTTTGTTACCTGTAAAAAGACACCTGTCCACAGAAGCAATCAATCAATCAGATTCCAAACTCTCCACCATGGCCAAGACCAAAGAGCTGTCCAAGGATGTCAGGGACAAGATCGTAGACCTATATAAGGCTGGAATGGGCTACAAGACTATCTCCAAGCAGCTTGGTGAGAAGGTGACAACAGTTGGTGCGATTATTCGCAAATCGAAGAAACTGTTAGTCTCCCTCGGTCTGGGGCTCCATGCAAGATCTCACCTCGTGGAGTTTCAATGATCATGAGAATGGTGAGGACGGCCCAGAACTACACGGGAGGATCTTGTTAATGATCTCAAGGCAGCTGGGACCATAGTCACCAAGAAAACAATTGGTAACACACTACACCGTGAAGGACTGAAATCCTACAGTGCCCGCAAGGTCCCCCTGCTCAAGAAAGCACATGTACAGGCCTGTCTGAAGTTTACCTGAATGATTCAGAGGAAAACTGGGTGAAAGTGTTGTGGTCAGGTGTGGTCAGATCTCTTTGGCGTCAACTCAAGTCGCCATGTTTGGAGGAGGAGGAGGAATGCTGCCTGTGACAGTCAGTCATAACATAACAAGTCATAACACCATCCCCACTGTCAAACATGGAGGTGGGAACATTATGCTTTGGGGGTGTTTTTCTGCTAAGGGGACAGGACAACTGCACTGCATCAAAGGGACGATGGACGGGGCCATGTACCGTCAAATCTTGGGTGAGAACCTCCTTCCCTCAGCCAGGGCATTGAAAATGACCTTAATGACTTGGAGAGGATCTGCAAAGAGGAGTGGGACAAAATCCCTCCTGAGATGTGTGCAAACCTGGTGGCCAACTACAAGAAACGTCTGACCTCTGTGATTGCCAGCAAGGGTTTTGCCACCAAGTACTAAGTCAAAGGGGTCAAATACTTATTTCCCTCATTAAAATGCAAATCAATTTATAACTTTTTTTTGAAATGTGTTTTTCTGGATTTTTTTGTTGTTATTCTGTCTCTCACTGTTAAAATACACCTACCATTAAAATTATAGAGTGATCATTTCTTTGTCAGTGGCCAAACATACAAAATCAGCAGGGGATCAAATACTTTTTTCCCCCACTGTATAACAAAGTTTGTACTAAAAAAATAGGGTGCCTACAACTCTTGTACAGTACTGTGTGTGTGTGTGTGTGTGTGTGTGTGTGTGTGTGTGTGTGTGTGTGTGTATACAGTTGCAATCAAAATTATTCAACCCCCACTGCAAATCAGGTTTATTGTCTAAATTTACAGACTTTCAGCTGTTTGCAATGGACAAATCAAACAAAAGCAGTTGAAATAGTTCAACACAACGAATGCTTCAAGCGGTTTCCCAAAATTCAACTGAAAATGCAACTTATAATGACTTCTCCAGTCTCAAAATTATTCAACTCCCTCAATAGAATCCCTCTCAAGCACACTTGATGCAACTAATCAAGGACTTCATTAGTTGCACCAGGTGTGCTTGAGCTGAAATACACATGAAATACCTGAACTGGCTAGAGGCAGAAAATACATGAAATACCTGGACAGGGCAGAAAAAGGAAGCTATCAATGGCTGCAAACAGATTTCTGAGAAGGCAGGTTGTGAAAGGTTGTGACCCTCGTGTGACTGCAAAAGACCTGCAGCAAGACTTGGTGGCAACAGGCACTGAGGTTTCAGTGATCATAGTATGGCGTGTACTAAATGCAGAAGGTTTCCATGCCAGAACTCCAAGAAGTACACCACTACTGACCCAAAAGCACAATAAATTTCGGCTCAAATTCATATAAATAAGCCACAGAAGTTTTGGGATTCTGTTCTGTGGAGCGATGAAACAAAATTGGAACTTTTCGGCACGAACGATCAGCGGTATGTCTGGAGAAAGTAGAATGAAGAAAGAACACTGTCCACAGTCAAGCATGGTGGTGGCTTGGTGATGCTCTGGGGCTGCTTTGCATCCTCTGGAACTGGAAACTTGCAACGTGTGGAAGGAAAGATGGATTCGTTGAAGTATCAGAAAATCCTACGAGAAAACCTCATGCCGTCTGTGAGGAAGCTGAAGCTTGGGCATCATTGGACCTTCCGGCAGGACAATGATCCCAAGCATACCTCAAATTCCACCAAGGCTTGGTTGCAGAAGAAGTCCTGGAAGATTCTACAGGGCCATCACAGCCTGACTTGAACCCCATAGAAAATCTCTGGAGGGATTTGAAGAAGGCGGTTGCAGCATGCAAACCCAAGAATATTATTGAACTGGAGGCCATTGCTCATGAGGTATGGGGTAAGATTCCTAAGGAACGCTGCCAGAAGCTGGTGTCAGAAGATGCTTGGCATGAAGGGGTTGAATAATTTTGAGACTGGAGAAGTCATTATAAGTTGCATTTTCAGTTGAATTTGGAGAAACTACTTGAAGCATTCGTTGTGTTGAACTATTTCAATTGCTTTTGTTTGATTTGTCCATTGCAAACAGCTGAAAGTCTGTAAATTTTGACAATAAACCTGATTTGCAATGGGGGCTGAATAATTTTGATTGCAACTGTATGTACAGTGGGGGGAAAAAAGTATTTGATCCCCTGCTGATTTTGTACGTTTGCCCACTGACAAAGAAATTATCAGTCTGTGATTTTAATGGTAGGTGTATTTTAACAGTGAGAGACAGAATAACACCAAAAAAAATCCAGAAAAACCTATTTCAAAAAAGTTATAAATTGATTTGTATTTTAATGAGGGAAATAAGTATTTGACCCCTTCGACTTAGTACTTGGTGGCAAAACCCTTGTTGGCAATCACAGAGGTCAGACGTTTCTTGTAGTTGGCCACCAGGTTTGCACACATCTCAGGAGGGATTTTGTCCCACTCCTCTTTGCAGATCCTCTCCAAGCCATTAAGGTCATTTTCGATGCCCTGGCTGAGGGAAGGAGGTTCTCACCCAAGATTTGACGGTACATGGCCCCGTCCATCGTCCCTTTCATGCGGTGGAGTTGTCCTGTCCCCTTAGCAGAAAAACACCCCCAAAGCATAATGTTCCCACCTCCATGTTTGACAGTGGGGATGGTGTTATGACTTGGGGTCATAGCATTCCTCCTCCTCCAAACATGGCGAGTTGAGTTGATGCCAAAGAGATCTGACCACACCTGACCACAACACTTTCACCCAGTTCTCCTCTGAATCATTCAGGCAAACTTCTGACGGGCCTGTACATGTGCTTTCTTGAGCAGGGGGACCTTGCGGGCGCTGCACGATTTCAGTCCTTCACGGCGTAGTGTGTTACCAATTGTTTTCTTGGTGACTATGGTCCCAGCTGCCTTGAGATCATTAACAAAATCCTCCCGTGTAGTTCTGGGCTGATTCCTCACCATTCTCATGATCATTGAAACTCCACGAGGTGAGATCTTGCATGGAGCCCCAGACCGAGGGAGACTAACAGTTTCTTCGATTTGCGAATAATCGCACCAACTGTTGTCACCTTCTCACCAAGCTGCTTGGCGATGGTCTTTCCAGTCTTGTGTAGGTCTACAATCTTGTCCCTGACATCCTTGGACAGCTCTTTGGGCTTGGCCATGGTGGAGAGTTTGGAATCTGATTGATTGATTGCTTCTGTGGACAGATGACTTTTTACAGGTAACAAACTGAGTTTAGGAGCACTCCCTTTAAGAGAGTGCTCCTAATCTCAGCTCATTACCTGTGTAAAAGACACCTGGGAGCCAGAAATCTTGCTGATTGATAGGGGATCAAATACTTATTTCCCTCATTAAAATGCAAATCAATTTATAACTTTTTTTGAAATGCGTTTTTCTGGATTTTTTTGTTGTTATTCTGTCTCTCACTGTTAAAATACACCTAGCATTAAAATTATAGACTGATCATTTCTTTGTCAGTGGGCAAACGTACAAATACTTTTTCCCCCACTGTATATAAACATATGAAAAATTTTTGGAGACTTTTGAGACACCCTGTAGTAAGAAAATAATTGAAAATGTAAAAGCTTTAACTGATGAACTGACAAACCTACTGCAATGACAATCTATGACTTAATTTTTTTTGTGAGGGTGGCACATCCTTTAAGCTCAGTATCCTATAAGTTGGTGACTTGGGTGTTTAGATGAATAAATGTCAGTCTCTCTCTCTCGCTCTCTCATTCTCAGCCTGTCATCTCAGCCCTCCAAGCCGGAGTCTGCCTCCACAAATTGGGTCCAGTTCTGAGTATGTGATCCCACTGCTCACTTCATGTCCCTGTTCCTACTCGGCACACACTGAAACTATCACTTAAGTTTACCTGTACCCCTTTATCTCTCTCTCTCTCTATCTCTCTATCTCACCCCCCCCGCACATACACTTGTCATTTTTTTTGCACTGTTTAATTATGACGTCCACATAAATGTTTTGTCAAACAATTATTTATTTTATTTATTTATGTATTCTACATTCATAGTCATGAGAGCCTCAAGAAGGACATATATTAATTATGTGTATATTTGGAAATGTGTTTAACAGGAACAAGTTGTTAGGTGGAGCAACCTCATTTTCTAATGTTAGCTCAAAGGTGTTCAGTGCAAATGAAATGATTGTGTCACCCTCTGGTGGTGCAAATGCAAAAAAAAAAAAAAAAATTAGTAATGTGAACCAACTGTGGTACAGCACTGCTTTTTGTTTTCTAGCATCAGTGCTCCTTCCTGAGGATATGCAATCAGTCTCATTGGAAATAAGTCAGGCATTCATTCATTTCTGTAAAGCACTGATAAAGATTGATGGTGTAATTACTGCACCTTCACCTTTGCTTTCTGTGAACTGCACTAATACGTGGAACGGCTCTAATAAAGCCTAATCTGTCCTAGCAGCAATATTCAAAAGAATGCCATCATGCAGAAATAAGAGGTCAAAGTCCCGATGCCTTGCGATAGTACATACTTTTGTGGCTAGACCAAATTTCACATACTTAAAAGACTCTACATATAAATGTGTGTCTCACACGGCAGATCACAGTGTTCCAGTGTGCAGTATAGATTATTGAGCTAATTTATGTGACTGTAACTGTGACGATATTTATTTTTGACTGAGGTGTATTAGCAAAACTTTATCAATGCCAGCTTGTGCTGCTATTAGCAGGAAGCAGATTTTTTTTTTCTTTTCCCCATCGTGTGTGTTCATTCTAGTCATATAAAACAAATATGTATAATCTCAAAAGCATTATGTTGTATATGTATACATATAAAAGTCAATGTAATAAACAATACAAGTTGATTCATGAGAAAGCAGCCATTTGGACTTGGATTATTGTTTTAATGCCATTATAGAACCAAATTATTGTCATGAAAGGAAATATTTTATTTGCTATATATATGAGCATCATACTTTTTACTTACACTGAAACATGGAATTATATAAGGTGAACTCATGAAAATACAGTGGTGACATATTGATAATGTGAATAATGTGGATATATTCCTCAAAATATCAGTCCATAAACACAGTAAGGTCCAAAAGTCTGAGAGTACTAGTGCCAGTGCTCCTATTTTGCATTCTTTTCTAATTTAATACAACATTTTTCATTACAAGTTATGTTATTGACAACAACTTGAGTGAAAAGTAGAATCTTTACTTGAATTTCAGAGTTTCTTAGTATTTGGTATGACCCATTTTTGCTTTAATGACCTTGTGCACTCGAACTGACCTGGACTACACAAGTTTTTGCAAAACCTTATGATCCATTTTAGATCAAATCCATTGGAGTGAACACATGCTTCAATAGAAGAGATTGGGCATGAGGAAAATCTGACCTTTTGTACAAAGCAGTTAACATGATCTATATGACAAATGTGTTCACTTTTAAATAGGGACCTTGAAATAGTCAAAATCTTGAATATTCAATATTCAAGATATTGGACATTTACGTTCTTCATTTTAAATTTTTCAAAATTCTAAAACCTGTTTATTTCCAAATTTTAAAAAAATAATAATAATCTCAGATTTTCAATGTGGTCCCAGACTTTTGGACCCCAATGTATGTCATTTGTCTTGTAGTGAGAAATTATCTTTTAGTAATAAAGAAAAGAAAATACAAACTAGAGTTTAAAAGCACACTGAACCACAAATTTGAACACAAAGTTCGAAATAAAAATGTTATGCAAGCGTGTAGTTGTGTTTGTTTAAATGAGTCGTCTGTCCTTCTATGATGTACTTCTTTATTCTATCTTTCTCATTCTGTCTCTGCATTTGTTGTTGGATGCCCATGTTCCGGTTTTACCGGGAAGCCAACGTTTTTTTTGGTTGACCTCTGAAGTCGTTTGGGCCAGCCAGATTTCTCTCTGCATAGTTCCGCTAATAGAGAGAGAGAGCGAGAAGGGTGGGGTTGGATGTTTAGCAACAAAAATAGGAACAATGGAAATATACACTCTGCTCCAGAATGATTGGCACCCTTAGTAAAACTGGATAAACATGCCGTTAATTCCTAGCCTTAAGAATTCATCTTAATCTCTTAATGAATTTATGAAATAAACCTAATCTTTAATTGAAGAAAATATTTTTAACAAAACTACATATCATGATTATTTACAGCGCTGCATTTAGTACTTTGTGCAGTTTTGCCTTTGACAACATAACATAACTGATTAGAGAATAAAGAGCAAGGAATCAGAGACGCTCCTCAATACAGAATCTCTCCAGATAATTCAGGGTCCTAGATACTCTCTTGTGTACTCTCTCTCCTCATAGGGTTAAAGTCAGAGGACTGGGATGGCAATGGGATGATCAGAGCCTTGATTCTGTGGTCACTAAACCATTTTTGTACGGATTTAATTGTATATTGTAGATCATTGTCCTGCTGGATGTTCCAACAATGACCAGAGAGGCTAACGGATTTTCATATGAAATCTCCTGGACCTTCATGGAGTCCATGACACCCTGTATTTTAAGAAGAGCCCCACATTATCACAGATCCTTTATGCCTAACCGCCCTTGCATGTTTGTTGCCAGAAAGCGTTATTTTTGACTCATCTGACCATACAATGTGGTTACCGTGCACGCCTGCCAAATGATTTATTGGCATGGACATGGTGTCTAATTGTAGATTTGAAACTTGGTGACCCCAAAATGCTTCAATGTTTTGCAGATTTCAAATTCTTGAAGAAATTTTTGACTCTGTAACCATCCTTGTCATTGTGAGTTGAGGCAAAATACACTTGTTTCCTCTTCTAAATTTGTTAATTATTGTCAGTGGATATGGGCATTTCCAGGCATATAGATGCACTATATATATATATGGACACCATGCCATCACAGCCGTATGTGCTTTTTTAACATTCCATTCCAGATTTAGTCCCCCGTTGCTGTTATATAACTTCCACACTTCTGGGAAGGCTTTCCACTAGACTTTTGGAGTGTGACAGTGGGGATTTATGCTCATTCAACCATAAGGGCATTAGTGAAGTCCGGAACTGATGTTGGGCGAGGAGACCTGAGGTACAGTCGCTGTTCCAGCAGCAGTTTGGCAAAGGCCCACATATGGGTGTGATAGTCAGGTGCCCACAAACCTTTGGCCATATAGTGTAGACGTTAGCTGGTTTATGAAGATCAGCATGATTTTGTCTCATTTGTTTTGTGTTTTCTCTGATCCTCCTCATGTTGATGAATGTTTAAGGGAATTTGGCCTCTATGTCATCTCATATTTATAGCCCAGTGAAACAGGAAGTCACGGAGTTCCTAAACACTCGGGTGAATTTAAAGAAGTCAAATATAAATAGGAACACACTTTACTTACAGTTTGTTTATACAAATTTCTAGGAGTGCCAATCATTGTTACAGATATGGTTTTGTTAATAAATACATTTATTATTAGAATAAATTTACTTAAATTAAAGGTTAGATTTCTGTCATATTTTCAGTGTAAGATTATACTAATTAAACACATACATTTGCAATCAAAATTATTCAACCCCCATTGCAAATCAGGTCTATTGTCAAAATTTACAGACTTTCAGCTGTTTGCAATGAACAAATTAAACAAAAGCAATTGAAATAGTTCAACACAGTTCAACATCTTCAGTCTCAAAATTATTCAACCCCTTCATGGCAAGCATCTTTAGTACTTAGTAGAGCACCCTTTTGCTGTTATGACCTGCTGCAAACGAGATGCATAGCCAGACACCAGCTTCTGGCAGCGTTCCTGATGAATCTTAGCCCATTCCTCATGAGCAATGGCCTCCAGTTCAGTAATATTCTTGGGTTTGGGTGCTGCAACCATCTTCTTCAAATCCCACCAGAAATTTTCTATGGGGTTCAAGTCAGGTGACAGGACTTCTTCTGCAACCAAGCCTTGGTGGAATTTGAGGTATGCATGGGATCGTTGTCCTGTTGGAAGGTCCAATGACGGCCAAGCTTCAGCTTCCTCACAGACAGCATCACGTTTTCTCCTAGGATTTCCTGATACATTAATGAATCCGTCTTGCCTTCCACACGCTCCAGGCTTCCAGTGCCAGAGGATGCAAAGCAGCCCCAGAGCAACACCGAGAGTGTTCTTTCTTCTTTCTTCTTTCTCCAGACATACCGCTGATCCATCGTGCTGAAAAGTTCCAGTTTTGTTTCATCGCTCCACAGAACAGAATCCCAAAACTTCTGTGGCTTATTTATATGATTTTGAGCCGACTTTTCTTGTGCTTTTGGGTCAGTAGTGGTGTACGTTGTGGAGTCCTGGCATGGAAACCTTCTGCGTTTAGTATGCGCCATACTGTGCTCACTGAAACCTCAGTGCCTGTTGCCACCAAATCTTGCTGCAGGTCTTTTGCAGTCACTTGAGGGTTTTTCACAACCTGCCTTCTCAGAAATCTGGTTGGAGCTGTTGATAGCTTCCTTTTCCTGCTCCGTCCAGGTATTTCATGTATTTTCTGCCCCAAGCATGTGTTCCAGCTCAAGCACACCTGGTGCAATTAATGAAGCCCTTGATTAGTTGCATCAAGTGTGCTTGAGACAACATCTGTTTTGCATATTTGTGCTGTTGTGAGGGATTCTATTCAGGGAGTTGAATAATTTTGAAACTGGAGAAGTCATTATAAGTTGCATTTTCAGTTGAATTTGGGGAAACCGCTTGAAGCATTCGTTGTGTTGAACTATTTCAATTGCTTTTGTCTGATTTGTTCATTGCAAAGTCTCTAAATTTTGACAATAAACCGGATTTGCAATGGGGGTTGAATAATTTTGATTGCAGTTGTAACTAAGATATTCTTTCATAATCTTCAGCAAGGTGCCAATAATTCTGGAGCTGACTGTACTCTAGTTAACATTATATTAAATTATACACTTCTTGGAGACATGAATGTAGACGTATTACTGCATTTAAAAATACAATTGTGCCCTTTGATAATAAGACAATCGTTAGTCCCACCTTTCAGTAACTCCTCCTCTTGACACACAGTCTTCACACAGATCTCTTTGTTGATCACGTAGACTCGACGAAGACTACAAGAGGCAGAATTAATGACTAACGTGTATTTCACTTCTGACATGTTTGATACAGGCAGAGATGGTGAAAAGAAGAAAGTCTGATGTGTGTGTGTTGTTCAGGAGTCAATGTTTGGTCACTCTTGTTCTCCATTTATACTAAATTACTTGATCAGATATCATGGTTTTTCTTATCATTGCTGATCTTTCCTTTATCCACCTTCCAAGCTTTTTTTGAAGATATTAGGCTATCTTTCTGACATCTCCTGGATGAAAACCCATCATCTAAAACTCAACCTTGACTTGACTGAACTAATCTATCAAGCAACAAAGAATGTCCATCTGCTAGACCTGTCAATCATGATCAACAGCATCAGAGTCCATCCAGCATGCTTGAATAAGAATCTTGCCATGACTATGGTTTTAACTTCTCTGATTACATCATATCAACCACCAGATCCTGCAGATTTATTATTTCATAACATCAGAAAAATGTATCTCAATTATTACTAGACATGACTACTGCAAATTTTTTTCTTTATGTGCAGTAGCTCCTTAAAATACTGTTGGTTGCCTGGTCCATATCCTCCCTCTTGTTCTCTCATGCGAAGCCTTCTATTGAGATCACACCACTTACTTCCTGTTCCAACAAGAATCCAAATTCAAGACTATTGCTTTTGCATTCCAGGCACAAAAGGGCTCTGCACCACATTATGTATGTACCCTGGTTCAAATCTACACACCTGCACACCAGGATCTGTCTTCAGGATAGATTCAGCCTCAAACACTGTCAAAGTGTCTGATATTTTTGTGCCACAACCTTCAGAATGTTGATGGCTGTAATCTGATTGACTCTCTGCACTTAAATGTATACACACTAATGTGTGCTGGTTTCTAGTAGAAAAACGTTTGAACACTGACACTTTTTGGAGTAGCTTTTTGGATTTAGTCACTGGATTTAAAAAAAAAAAGTCATAGAATACGTCATAGAATCTTTAAAAGTTATTCAAGAGCTTTGTTTAAAGCATTTAGTAGTGAGTAAACTGGAGTCTGAAAGGTATTTGCTTACTGGCTGCAGGAAAAGGTCTGTGGTTGGTTGTCTGCTGTGTCAATCCAAATGCCTCTTCCAGTGAAAATATGCCGTCGTTGGCCACATTTATGAACGGAACCACGCAGACTCTTAAGTAAAAATGTGCTGACCAAAATGTCCTTCTTTGAGGACACTTTAAACACCTTTTCTCTACTTTTCTGCTATGGTCTAAAGACCTTCTTCTTCAGACATTATTTAGGATACCTTATTTATTTTTTCTGTGCTTGCTTTGAATGCACTGATTACATTCTGTATTGTTTTTTTTGTATTGGCTTTAATTTATTTGTTTTATTATTTATGTACTTGGATTTGAAATTGTCCTTTCTGTTACTGGTTTGATTTGTACAAAGTTTCCTGAACACGTTATTTGTTTGTGCAGTTAGGTGTAAAATGATCCTTTTGTACTTGTGCAATCTAACGGTGTCTCTTGTCTCTCAGGTTTGTTGGATGCTTTGTATCACTGTGCTTTCAATTGTTTACATGTGTCACTCTGGATGAATGTCTGACTGGGGATTGGAGTCCAAACTCTTTAGAGATGGTTTTGTAACCTTTCCCAGCCTGATGAGCATCAACAACTCTTTTTTTGAGGTCCTCAGAAATCTCCTTTGTTCGTGCCATGATACACTTCCACAAACATGTGCTGTGAAGATCAGACTTTGATACATCCCTGTTCTTAATTAAAACAGGGCGCTCAGTCACACTTGACTGTCATCCCATTGATTGAAAACAACTGACTCTAATTTCACCTTCAAATTTATTGCTTTACTGCTAGAGGTTCATACTTCTGCCACTCACAGATATGTAATATTGGATCATTTTCCTCAATAAATAAATGAAGAAGTATAATATTTTTGTCTCATTTGTTTAATTGGGTTCTCTTTTAGGACTTGTGTGATAATGTTTTAGGTCATATTTATGCAGATATGTAGAAGATTCTGCTTCACAAACCTTCAAGCACCACTGTATATAGGCATAATACAACTGCACTTGGGTAGGTGACAAGGAAACAAAGAAGTAATAATGATTTTTAAAAAGCAATCCGTAGGAGAAAGTGTGTGTGTGTATGTATGTATGATACCTATAAATGCACGTGGTTTGGAAGCATGTCTTCATAGGCTGATGGACAGAGTACATCCTTGTACAGGGGTATGTTTCCTCTCTACAGTCTACAAGACACAAGGCACTGTCACACTGTTGTCTCTAACACTGTCTGTCTCCAATCCTTGCTCTGGTTTTGTGTGTTTATATAGACACTGACCTTCTGGCCCTTCTATGGCTGGTTCCTCTGTTGGTGAAGAAATAAAAAAAAATAATAATAATAAATTAGATATCTTAACAACAAACGAACAAACATACTGATCAGTGTGGATCATATTAAGTTATGAAATCAGAAACAGTACAAGTTTGTCCTACCCCTTGGCTGTGCCAAAACAGCAACGAGCCCTGTGCGGAAAAAAATACGATTTTGCAGCAACAGTGAGGAGAACAAATAATCCTTTGTTGACACCAGTTAGCGTAATTGGTTTGTGTTGTGCAGTTTGGATCGTTACCACAGAAACAATACAGAAACACAACAGTTGGGTAGCACGCCATCTCTCAGAGTGAATGGGATCTATGGAAAAAAGGTTAGGAGTAAGCAACTTTTGGTTGTTGGTTTTCCAGTTAAAAGAACTTTTTGAAAATGACTGTTATTTTTAATGCTGGGCACGAGAGGTAGGGATGCCAACACAGTCGGCTTACAGTTCCTCATCAGTTGATCATATATGGTCTAGACAAGAGATCTGTGTTTTATTAATTAGCTATTATTTTTGTTTGTACCTGCCCATGATATTTTCTAACAAATTCACTTGGTTCTATTTCCCAAAATGTAAACAAACTTGGACTAATTTAAACCACTACAACCCTGACCAGGCAGTTACTAAGGATTCTATAAATGCATTGAGCAGTGCTGCACCTTCATGTTAATGAATGTAGTCTTTGTTTGTCCTGCAAGCTTCATATCTGGCACTTGTTTGCAATTGCATGAAAGCAAAAACCTCCCATTTTTGCGACTTTTTTGTTGCATCCTGTGGGATCCCAATGGAGTCCTGATGCACACCTCTAGTCTCACCCAGATGCCGTGTGAACCTTTCTGGTAAAATAAGACCCTATAGGTGTGCTTTGCAGGTATATTGAATGTGGCAGCCTCCCAAATAATATCTGGTCAGCAGTGGTTCTACTGCATTCCAGGTAGAAGGACGCTGACACATTGATATCATAGTGTATTTATTAATTAGCTGGACTTAAATAAAGTAAACTGCTACATACCCTTTTATTTTATAGATAATAAACATTTTAAAGGCTTTTGAACAAGTTTTTATAATACACCATGAACATATTCTCAGAGGAGGAATAAGGATGACTAATAGGAGGTTATACAGTGCCCTCCACTAATACTGGCACCCTTGGTAAATATGAGCAAAGAAGGCTGTGAGAAATTCTTTACTGTTTAACCTTTTGATCTTTTGTTTAAAAATATTCACAAAAATACTTTACTCTCATGGATAGCAAACAATTGCAAACACAACACAGGATTATATATTATATATGTATATATATTTGTTAAATATAGGTGTGCAACAATTATTGGCACCCTTTTAGTCAATACTTGTGCTATCTCCCTTTGCTAAGATAACAGCTCTGAGTCTGAGGTTGGAGAATACATGGCAAGGGATCTGAGACCATTCCTCCATACAAAATCTCTTCAGATCCTTCAAATTTCGAGGTCTACGCTGGTGGTCACTCAAGTCAGGAGACTGGGATGGCCATGGTAGGACCTTGATTTTGTTGTCAGTAAACCATTTTTGTGTTGATTTTGATGTACTGTATGTTTTGGATCATTGTCCTGCTGGAAGATCCAACCACAGCCCATTTTAAGCTTTCTGGCAGAGGCAGTCAGGTTTTCATTTAATATCTGTTGATATTTGATAGAGTCCATGATGTCATGTATCCTAACAAAATGTCCAAGTCCTCTGGGAGAAAAACAGCCCCAAAACATTAAAGAGCCACCACCATATTTAACCGTGGGCATGAGGTACTTTTCCATATGGCTACCTCTCTGTGTGCACTAAAACCACCTCTGGTGTTTATTGCCAAAAAGCTCTATTTTGGTTTCATCTGACCATAGAACCCGATCCCATTTGAAGTTCCAGTAGTGTCTGGCAAACTGAAGACGCTTGAGTTTGTTTTTGGATGAGAGTAGAGGCTTTTTTCTTGAAACCCTTTCAAACAACTTGTGGTGATGTAGGTGACTTCAGATTGTAGTTCTGGAGACTTTCTGACCCCAAGACGCAACTAACTCCTGCAATTCTCCAGCTGTGATCCTTGAAGATTCTTTGGCCACTCGAACCATCCTCTTCACAGTGCGTTGACACAATATAGACACACGTCCAATTCCAGGTTGATTCATAACATTTCCAGTTGACTGGAACTTCTGAATTATTGCCCTGATGGTAGAAATGGGCATTTTTAATGCTTGTGCTATTTTCTTATAGCCACGTCCCATTTTGTGAAGCTCAACAACTTTTTGCTGCACATTACAGCTATATTCCTTGGTCTTATCCATTGTTATGAATGATTAAGGGAATTTGGCCTATGTGTTACCTCATATTTATACCCCTGTGAAACAGGAAGTCATGGTTGAACAATTCCCTGTTCCTAGTCACCCAGGTGTACTAAAAAATGTCAAATATCAATGGGAATATACTTCAAATATATTTTTTCTTATGTGAATTCATAGGGCTGCGAATATGTGGCACACATATATTTAACAAAGATATTTTTTGATAAACCTGTGTTGTGTTTGCAATTGTTTGATATCCATGAGAGCAGAGTATTTTTGTGATTTTTGTTTTAACAAAAGATCAAAAGGTTAAACAAAAAATACACATTTTCACAGACTTCTTTACTCATATTTACCAAGGGTGCCAATATTAGTGGAAGGCACTGTATGTTTCTCATCCTTTCTAAATCAGTTTTCTCACTCTGTTTCGAGAAATATGGAATGGAGTCTTGTCTTGTAGCTCAATCTAATACAGCAAGCAAAGGAGAGAGAGAAAAAGATGAAAAGAGCATCTATTTATTTATTTGCTTCTTCAAAGGTTTTGCTCCCCAATAAATGGATATCGGTTACAGCTGTTCCATATCTCTCTCTCTCTCTCTCTCTCTCTCTCTCTCTCTCTCTCTCTCTCTCTCTCTCTCTCTCTTTGGCTTTCTGGACCATATTTTGGTGTAAGGCATCCAAGACATGAGTTCACACTAAAGAATGTGCTTTTGAACCCACCCACCACACACACACACACACACACACACACACACACACACACACTATCTTTTATGGGCAGTTTTAGATTCATGCACAGTGGACAAACAAATTGATTGAAATTTATGCACGAATGCATGCAACCCCAGTCATGTGCATTGATTTATTCACATATCCACAGACAGATACTCATATACAGACATTTTCAGTGTTAAAAAGTAAATGTTTCTAAATGCTAACTGATGTCATAGTGAAAACTGCATAACGTGAACAGTTCTCTGTTATTGGTAATGGAATCAGGCGCTGACTGCCAGAGTGAAAACACTTTATTTATGAGCTTCATCAGTTTAATGATAGATAGCATGCATGCTCACTGTGCTGTAGTAAATGCTATGTTATAGTGAGGTGTGAGAATGCCATAGGTTATAGTGAAATTCAATAGGCTTGAATACTTACAATTCTCCCTTTGTTGCTCTGTCTGAATCTATCGATCTCTTCTTTTCTTTTTCTTCTCACTTTTTTCCTTCTTGCTCCTTCTCTCCGCCTCTCTCTCTCTCTCTCTCTCTCTCTCTCTCTCTCTCTCTCTCTTTCTCTTTCTCTCTCTCTCTCTCGGTTGTTTCCAAAATGAATGAATGTGGGCATTAGAAATGTCCTGCTTGGCAGATGGCTTCATATGGATGACTAACCAGCTATGAAAAATATTTACTTACTTACTTACTATCTATCTATCTATCTATCTATCTATCTATCTATCTATCTATCTATCTATCTATCTATCTATCTATCTATCTATCTATCTATCTATCTGTTTGTCTGTCTGTCTGTCTGTCTGTCTGTCTGTCTGTCTGTAATCTTGTCTGTATGTCAGCTTGTCTGTGAGCCTGTTTGCTTGTCTGTCTGTCTCTCTTTTTTTCTTCTCTTCTTCCTGGTCTATGCACCAACACACAGTGCTGTGAAAAAGTATTTGCCCCATCCTGTTTTCTTATGTTTTTGTGTATATCTCATACTAAATAGTTTTAGATCTTCAAATGAGAAAAACAAAGGCAAAACAAAGGCAACCTGAGAAACACACAATGCAGTTTTTATTTATTTTTATATTTAAAAATGTTATATTCATATCATCATTTTTTATTGAAGCAGAAAAAAAAACATCAACACCTATCACCAATGTGAAAAACGAATTGCCCCCTTAAACCTAAAATCTGGTTGTGCTACCTTTATCAGCCTGCAACCAAATGCTTCAGATAACTGGACATCAGTCTTTTCTGTGTTTGGTTTCCGCCAGATGTAATGGGACCCCTGTCTTCCAAACAGTTCCACTTTCGACTCATCAATCCACAGAACATTCTCCCAAAAGGTTTAAGGGTCATTAAAGTGTGTTTTGGCAAAATTCAGACGAGCCTTAATGTTCTTCTGGGTTAGCAGTGGTTTTCGCCTCACCACTCTTCCATGGATGCCATTTTTGCCCAGTGTCTTTCTGATAGTGGAGTCACGAACAGTGACCTTTATTGATGCAAGAGAGGCCTGTAGGTCCTTTGATGTTGTCTGTGGCTGTTTTGTGACTTCCTGGATGAGTAGTTGCTGTGCTCTTGGAGGAATTTTGGAAGGTCAGCCACTTCTGAGAAGGTTTTCCATTTGGAGATAATGGCTCTCACTGTGGTCCTTTGGAGTCCCAGAGCCTTTGCTTAATATAGCTTTATATTAAAAAATAAAGCTAAAATAGCTTTACAACCCTTCCCAGACTGATGTATTTCAATCACCTTCTTCCTCATCATTTCTGGAATTTCTTTCAATTTTGGCATAGTGTGTTACTGGGTAAGACCCTTTAACCAACTTCATGCTGTTGAAAAACTTGTATTTAAGTTTTGATTTGACTGAAGAGGGTTTGCAGTAATCAGGCCTAGTTGCGTCTAGTACAGCTGAATCCCATTATGAATGCAGTTTCATAGATTTGGGGAATTAGTAACTATGGGGGAAAATACATTTTCACACAGGCCCAGTTGATATCGGATAACTTTTTTGCTTCAATAAATAACATTATCATTTAAAAACTGTATTTTGTGTTTAATCAGGTTGCCTTTTTTTTATCTTAGATTTTGTTTTATTTTCTGAAACAATTTAGTATGAGATATACACAAAAACAGAAGAAATCAGGCAAATACTTTTTCACAGCACTGTAACTGGCTCTGTTAAAGAAACTGTAGTTAAAAGAGAACTCTTTGGAAGTCTGAACATGAAGGGAAGCACTTGTGTAATAAACTCTTCAATTACACACTCTGAACACCAGGGATCAGCACGAGCCATTGACAAAAAAGTCTAAGCTGGATCTTTCTAGCTCTGAGGGAATGATAATGAGTAAGCTCAACTAGTTTCTTCCCTGATAAATCAGTCCTGGCCCCCACATGTGAGATCCATGATTTTATTTTCTGAAGCAGACCATTTTACCCATTTAGGTTTCACAACAATGTCTACTTCTTGACAGTCTCAGGTAGTTTATAAGAAAGTGATTTTAAGTGGACCGTTCCGCTCTCTGGATTTATTAGGCAACTCTATTTAGTATCGAAACCTGATCTTTCCTGATCTTCTAGCCTACAAAACCTAGACCCAAATTACATTTTGCTTGCTCTTCCCATAGCTGAGTTTCTAAAAATATACACTCGTCATGCACGTGACACATTATTCACAGAGCAGCACTAGAGCAAGCAGTGCACAGAAGAGCTGACAAGACATTGATGGATGGATTTGGCAGTACCTAGCACAAACCAGTAGCACAGTGTGATGTGAACGAGCTGCCTTGTTTTTCTTTTTTTGTTCTACACAGGTATTTCAGGAATGGTGGGGTGTCAGGGTTTTGATAAAGCACACACAAGGGCTACATGCCAGGTTGTAAACACTGGATCATCTCCAGTGTTGTTTATTGGTGACGGCCATATTTATTTCCCACCACCTGTGAAGCTGCTTCTCGAGCCCCAGAGGAGCACATAGCTAACCTCTCTTTACCAGTCACCTATTCCTGCTCACATTTCTTGTAAACGTGACCATAAAGTATGCTGTAAATGCTAGTATTTAGAAGTGCTACATACATGTCAAAGCTATCAAGCTGTAAATAATACAATCTTAGAAGCTGAAGAGGATTCATTTATGATAATATTAGAAGAATTCACATAAAGTGCAAGAGCTTGTGACTTTGATAATCTCAACAGCAAAAGAGAACATACAGCACCTGGACAGATATAATAAATGCACTTAGAGAGAGCACTGAGGGTGTTGATCTTTAAATGCTTTCAACGAACCTGAGTCTTTAGTAATAAACAGTACATTACATCTTAACTTATTTACAGTTAGCTTTATTGAGTATTGTTACAGACACTTGATCTCTGTACACTCCACCCTTTGTAATTTATCTCTGTGTGTCTCTTTAATTGAGTATAGCGACACCATTGCCTTTAACCACCAATGGACCAGGTATGGGCCACTGTAGATAGTAGCTAAGAATATCCTCAGGGAAAATGTAGTTTAAAAATATCAAATATCAATATCAACCTTTAAGAGTCCATTGGTTATCCCTGTGGGGAAACCCTTAATGGTTCTACATAGTATCCTACAACAGTGTGCTTCCTTATCAGAAAGGGTTCCAAACAATAGAACCCTTTAAGGAAGCCAAAAAGCCTTAACTGCAGAAAATACTCTAAATAACTCTCGAAGAATGCTTTTTCTAAGGGTGTAGTTACAATTAGTTAGAATTAAAACTGAAATCAACTGTATGTAGAATGGTAGGTAGTTGAAAGAGATTAGTCATAATGAGCAAGATTACGCTTGTTACATAGTACTCGTACTCTTCTCTACTACTTCCTAGTTTCCTCACTTCCCAAGTTGTGTTACGCAGTCTTCTGGTTCAGGCTCAAGCTTGCCTGTTTTGGAGTATGTACACCATATGGCCAAAAGTTTGTGGACATCTGACCATTATAACCATGTGCTTTTTGAACATCCCATTCCATAGTTTGTCCCCCCTTTACTGTTATAATACCCTAGACTCTTCTGGGAAGGCTTTCCACTAGATTTTGGAATGTGGCTGTGGAGCACATTCAGCCACAACAACATTAGTGAGGTCAGGCACTGGGGCACAGTTGGCATTCGAGTTCATCCCAAAGGTGTTTAGTGGGGTTGAGGTCAGGGCTCTGTGCAGGCCACTCAAGTTCTTCCTCTCCAACCTTGGCAAACCATGTCTACATGGACCTGGCTTTGTGGAGGAAAGGGAAATTGTAATACTACAGCATACAAAGACATCCTATACAACTGTGTACTTCCAATTTTGTGGCAATCGTTTGGGGAAGACCAAGATATGGGTGTGAAGGTCAGGTGTCCACATACTTTTGCCATATAGTGTACATGGTTTTGTATTTGATTGTGATTCCTGCCTGTGAATTTTGGCCATGGTTTGTAGAACATCCCCAACACATACACCTGTTTTTGGCTTGCTTTTATTGCATGCATTCACACATACTGTATATATTTTATTCTTTGGCATCCATCTTGTCTCCAGTCCTCAGAGCATTGTTCTTTTATTCACCAACATTATTAATGTCAGCAAATTGTTTATTTGTATCTGTAACATGTGTGTGTGTGAGGAAGAAGTGCAGACCATAAGTGCATAAAATAAACATCTTTGATAGAGCTAATCCAACAGCACACCAGGCAGAGCTCAAATCATAGCATCTGTGGTTATCAAAGGTTTATTCATAATCAAGGTCTAGACAAGCAGGAAGAGGGCAAAACTAGAGAAAGACTGGATCTCAGTGTAACTGATGCAATACTTTGGCAACACAGGAGATATAAATAGACAAATAAGTCAGGGATAACATGTAACAGGTGAAAACAATAATTAAAAAAAAACATCA
This sequence comes from Cranoglanis bouderius, assembly GCA_023630585.1. NCBI lineage: Eukaryota > Metazoa > Chordata > Actinopteri > Siluriformes > Cranoglanididae > Cranoglanis > Cranoglanis bouderius. Next base: position 15,702,915 of record CM042544.1, read on the forward strand.
AGAGGGGACTTCCAGTTTGCCATGTTCAGATAGCAGCTTCATTTTTATTTTCTCCAACAGTTCTGGGAAACAAGCTCCAAAAAGGCATTGAGTAAAACATCAAGATCTATTTTTAAATAAAGATTAAAGAGGTTTCTAAAAAACCATGTCTACAACTGAAAACTTTGAAGATAAGGCACTACAACATAGCTGAAACCGCTTTCCAGGCCAAATTTCAGGTTATTCTGCAAACAAACTCAGGGACTTCAGATGTGCTAACAAAAAACAATGTGCTGACATTAAGCTTGAACTAAGTAAAAGAGATCAGAAGAAGCAGAAGTGCGGATTGACGAAGTAGAAACCATGAACCAAGTAGCAACAGCCTTTACACCTCCAAGAAGACATGGAAGCTGAGCTAACTGACCAAGAGGGCCTGTCTCACAGAAATAGTATTCGAATCCATGGTATCTCTGAGGAGTGTAATGACATGACATTTTCTGGGAACTTAATTGAGAGATGTACTTGGTTTTTCACAAAATTTTCAATGTACAATTAAAAACATTATCAGGATATTAAGTATAGGAAACAATGACCATATAAGGAAAGAAAAGGACAAAAATGAGACAGCTGGTGTATGTAATTCTCATTTTATTATCCAGTTATTCATCTTACAGCATATTATACAGTATAGTAACTATAGAAAAACAAATAGGAAAAGTGTGCTGTTACCAGAGTGAGGAATGTCATTTTAAGTGGTTAAATGATCACCCAGTTAGTCCAAGCTCAAAGTTGCATTAAGCCTGTGAAAGTTAAATATAGCTGAAAGTTAAATATAACCGATTTAAGTTACATTTAGCCTGTGTTAATTGTCCCAAATTTGATGTATAACAGGTACCATCTTTAGATATTTGGATGTCCTCAATAAGCACCTACTGAGGTCTAATCTCCAGTAATGATAATACTTCTTGATCTTGCCTAGAGAGATTATCAGCTTCTCACTGTGGAAAGGCAGGAAAATAAGATGCCAAAAGCTTTAGCACATACAATTCAATTTATAGTTTAGGGCCAGTGAAGGTTCAGTGGTCAAAGTGTTGTTCAGTGACCGTGCAGCTGTGTGTTCAAATCAATGGACAGCCAGAGAGCAACTGTTGCTCCTTTCAATGCTAAACTGCTCCACACTACACAAAAACGGGTTTCTCAAGAGTTCTTACTTACCACAATTTTAAAATCAGACTGATGGTCCTCTAACAGGGGTAGAGATTATTTGAGTAATTCTACTTCATTACAATACTTAAGTATTAATTTGGTGTATTAATACTTTACCTGAGTGTCACTGAAATCGAATACACTTAATTACATTCCCAAGAAAAAAAAATACTTATGTTAAAGTCATGTTTACATTTTACATGTTTATTCAATTCTCGTTACAATTTTCTAAGGTCTTTTCTTCTCTCATCCAGCCAATCACTATAAACACATCAATCAAATGGGATCAGTTTAGCATGCATCCAATCATTTAAGTTTATCATCCAATCAGTGTAGAGAGCTATCAAGAACCATGTCAGTTTGTGATCTGCTGTGACTTTCTTATACTATGCAATGTAGTTAACACTATAGCTTGTACCTACTTCACCCTACTTTAGTAAAATATTTCAATTTACTGGTGTAAGCAAAGACTTGTATCAAATGAGGTGTCTCCTTTGCCTTCCAATAAGGCAAAAAATCATTCTAGTTTGAAAAAGCATGGTGAGGTAAGTTTTGCTAATTTGCTAATGTTAACTGGCTATATTTAATTATGTTAGCCCATTTCTTTGCTAATGTCAGGTTAGACTAGCATCATTTACAGTAGCTACAACATATTAGCTAAGCAGCAAGTCAAATTCTAGCAGCGATTGAATTAAGTTTTCAGACAAAATGTGATAATTGCCTCTAACAGTTTTAGAAAAGTAATAAAAGTTGGTTTTCACATGAAAACATGATATTCATGTAATTTCGTCAGTTAAAATCATTTACTTTTAAATACTTTTAATACACTTACATTTAAAAGTAGCAACATTTTGACTTTCACTTTAGTGCAAAGATTTTGACACACTGTCTATACTTTCACTTAACTGAGGATGAAAAATCTTGCCTTAGATGATTAACTACATGATATTAACAACATGATATTTCTTCTAAATGAATAAATAAATAAATAAATAAATAAATAAATAAATAAATAAATAAAAACCTCCTAATAGCTGCTCTCTTTTCAACAGATTTGTGTTCAGTGCACTTCGTTGTTATCGTACAAACCAGAAATGAAATATTAATTGATGGAGAATTTAAAGCACTCTTGTACGTCGCTCTGGATAAGGGCGTCTGCTAAATGCTATAAATTTAAATGTAAATGTAAATATTAAAATGCTTGTTTGAACCCATTAAACATTACGAGGCGTTATTTGGGCATAGCTGAAATTGATGACATTGCATAATGTTTCAATTTAATATTATTATTAGGCTATTAAAATGCTGAATCCTATGTGTTCTAAGTTTTAATGAAAGAGTATTCAGCCATGTGTTTTTGCTGAGACCTGTATGTTCTGCTTATCACATCTCGTTTACTTGGCTTCAGTCAGCCAGTCATCTTCTCGGTACCTCTCGGTATCATCAACCATATCTTTCTCTTCATTTATCTGTCACTCTATCCTTCTGTTGACTCCAGACACTATTTGTGCCACATGCTGCGTACTGGCATGCAGCTGAGTACAACATTTTTGTTCTGTATAATGTCTGTAAGGTCTGCAGGACATCCATCATGTATGTGTTTTGGGTCTGAGTCCAGTGCAATTTTAAACAGGAAGTGAGTCAGTGTGACTGAAGAGAATCTAACGCCATACAAACGTTTCTTCAGATTTTATATCAATAAGATCCTATATTGTTGTTACGGAACCAGAAGGAGGGAAGCAGGATGCACTCGCAGGGGAAAATTGTCAGTTTATTAGGTACATCCAAATAAAACAGAACATTCAAAAATTTAGGAACAGTCTAACAAAAATCCACAAATAAACAAGGCAAGATTCCAAAAAATGACAGGGCAGTAATTCCAAAAAGGCAAGGCAATAATCCAAACACTCACAAGGCAAAAATCCAAAAACTGGCACTGTGGTATTCCCAAAAATGGCAAGGTAAACATCCAAGAATTCACGAGGCAATAATCCAAAGTCTAGGAAATGCAAGGAAAACAAAAACATCGAGGAATCTACCATTCCTTATCTTTACTCAACTGTTAGTCTTCAATATAATTACTTTTAATACTTTGTGAAGAAGCAGACACAAAACGGGGTTTAAATATAACAGGGTAATAAAGATAAACAAGATAAAACACACAACACCTGGAAACAATAATCAAACTATAAATGGAGAACCAATGACAGAACATGGCAGGAAACATGACGTGAACCAAAACAAAGGGACCAATAAGGAAGTGGGGGCAGATACATGACGTAAACCAAAAACAAAAGAGCACATGGCAAAGTAAACAAAACCAGAGTTCATGAATGAACAGTCCGGAGGGTTTTTATGAATAGCGCTCGTGCTACTCTTTATAGTAGCACGAAGCATGGAATGTGGAAGTGCGCTACTCCGCTAGCCTCCGCTAGCAATGTAGCGAGAGGGAGATTCTAACAGAGCCCCCCCCCCAAAGGCGCGTCTCCCGAAGCGCCGAAAGTTCTGACTGTTCTGGCGGACCCGGGCCTCTGGGCAGGATCAGAACATCTGTCCCCCAGGACCCGAGGCTGGCAATGATCAGTGTTCCAAAGCCAGAGCAGAGTGTGTCGGGTTGTCCCTTCAAACTTGGTCGAGAACTTGGTCAAGAACTTGGTTGAGAACTTGGTCGAGAACTTGGAGCAGTGCTTGAACTGGCGCTTGGCCTGGAGCTCGGAGCCGTGTGTGACCTGGCGTTTGGCCTGGATCTCGGAGCCGTGCGTGACCTGGCGTTTGGCCTGGATCTCGGAGCCGTGCGTGACCTGGCATTTGGCCTGGATCTCGGAGCCACGCGTGACCGGGTGCTTGGCCTGGATCTCGGAGCCGTACATGACCGGGTGCTTGGCCTGGATCTTGGAGCTGCGCGTGACCTGGTGCTTGGTCTGGATCTCGGACTGGAACCAGGACTGGACTCAGATTTGGCACCTGGATTTGAGACAGACTCAGAGACAGACTTTGAAACAGACTGGGGAATAGGACAGAGGATAGGACAGAAAACTGGACAGAGGATTCGACAGAGGATTGGATAGGGAACTGGATAGAGAACTGGATAGAGAACTGGACTGGAAACTGAACTAGAACTTGAATCGTCAACAAAATCAAAAATCTGACCTGGAACAGAACTGAAAACCTGACTCAAAGCTAAATTGGGAGCAGAGCTGGAAATCGAAGTGGAACCAGAGCTAGAAATCGAAGTGGAACCAGAGCTAGAAATCGAAGTGGAACCAAAGCTGGAAATTAAAGTGGAACCAGAGCTGGAAATTGAAGTGGAAGCAGAGCTGGAGACAGGGCTGGAGACAGAGGAGGAGACAGAGGAGGAGACAGGAAAGGGAACAGGATCGTGTACCGAACTGGAAACTAGGCTCCGTCAGCAAAATCAAAAACCTGACTGGAAACAGAGCTGGAAACAGAGCTGGAAACGGAGCTGGAAAGAGACTTGGAAATAAAATCAGCAACCGAACTGAGAATTAAAGCAAAAACAGGGCTAGAAATTAAATCAAAAACAGAGCTGGAAACTAAATCAGAAACGGAGATGGGAACAGAGCTGGGAACAGAGTCGGAAACAGAGTCGGGAACGGGAACAGGACCGGGAACAGGATTGGGAACAGGACTGGAACCTGGATTGGGACTTGGCCTTGAAAAAACACCGGAAACTGGACTGGGAACTGAGCTAGGAACAGGATTGGGACTTGGACTAGAAACTGGCTTTGGGCATAGGCTGAGGCATGGACTGGGATCTGGATTTGGACCTGGATTTGGTTTAGGACAGGAACCTGGACATGGACTTGGACATGGACTAGGACTAGGGCAGGAACCTGGACATGGACTTGGACATGGACTAGGGCTTAATTTTGTGCTAAAACATGAGCTAGAACTTGGAAAGGAGGTCATCCCGTGGACCTCAGACATGGACTTGACTTGAGAAGAGGTCATCCCGTGGACCTCTGACATGAACTTGGCTTGGGTAGAGGTCATCCCGTGGACCTCTGACATGAACTTGGCTTGGGAAGAGGTCATCCCGTGGACCTCTGACATAGACTTGGCTTGAGAAGAGGTCATCCCGTGGACCTCTGACATGGACTTGACTTGAGAAGAGGTCATCCCGTGGACCTCTGACATAGACTTGGCTTGAGAAGAGGTCATCCCGTGGACGTCTGACATGGACTTGACTTGAGAAGAGGGCATCCCGTGGACCTCTGACGTGAACTTGGCTTCAAAAGAGGTCATCCCGTGGGCCTCTGACATGAGCAGGACAGGCGAGGAGGTTTCCTCTTGAACCTCTGGCAGGAACGTGGCTTGGGCAGAGGTCTCCTCGTGGACCTTCGGTATGAGCAGGACAGAAGAGGAGGTTTCCTCTTGAACCTCTGGCAGGAATGTGGCTGGAACGGAGCACCCCATTTGGGTCTCCGACAGGGACAGGACAGGAACGGAGGTCACCTCGTGGACCTCCAAGAGCAGCTCAGCTGAAGAGACCTCCTGCTGGGCCTCTGGCTGGAGCTCAGGGCTGGAGGTTGCCACGTTAACCTCCAGGAGCAGCTCCGCTGAGGAGACCTCCTGCTGGGCCTCCTGCTGGAGCTCGGGGCTGGAGGTTGCCACATTAACCTCCAGGGGCAGCTCTGCTGAGGAGACCTCCTGCTGGGCCTCCTGCTGGAGCTCGGGGCTGGAGGTTGCCACGTGGACTGGGATCTGGATTTGGACCTGGATTTGGTTTAGGACAGGAACCTGGACATGGACTTGGACATGGACTAGGACTAGGGCAGGAACCTGGACATGGACTTGGACATGGACTAGGGCTTAATTTTGTGCAAAACATGAGCTAGAACTTGGAAAGGAGGTCATCCTGTGGACCTCAGACATGGACTTGGCTTGGGAAGAGGTCATCCCGTGGACCTCTGACATGAACTTGGCTTGGGAAGAGGTCATCCCGTGGACCTCTGACATAGATTTGGCTTGAGAAGAGGTCATCCTGTGGACCTCTGACATGGACTTGACTTGAGAAGAGGTCATCCCGTGGACCTCCAGGTGGCGCTCCACTGGGGAGACCTCCTGCTGGGCCTCCTGCTGGAGCTCTGAGGGTGCCCGCCTGTGGAGCCATTTATGCCCCCGCCAGCTGCCCTTGGGAGCAGAAGTAGCTGCTCCTTACTCCCTGTTTCCTACAGGTGGGACACTGTAGGCTGGCTGGTCGGGTGCATCCCTCGGTGGCGCACTTCTGGGTCCAGAGTTGAGAGGTGCAGGCTGCCATGTTAGCCTGCTCCCTCTCATAGTGGTCCAAGAATGACTGGCCCAGTCGGTCGCCCAGACAGTCCTTCCCCAAAAAGGTCCTGAGGTCGGGTTGGAAGTCTGGGCTCCCGTACACCTGGACCAGTAGATCCACAAAGCCCGAAACTGTATCGAGCTTCGTGGATCCACTGGCGAGGTGAAGTTCTGCCCATTGGCGAGTGGAGCCGACCAAACGGGAGAGGAGGAACCCCAACCACTGTTCCTCGTCGGGCTTGGGGTCCTCCAAACTCAGGAAATATAACTGGGCCTGCAACAAATAACATTGGGGCCAAGTGGAAAAGCCGTCATAGGCGTCGGGGGGTAAATAAAGGTCCATTGAGAAAAAAAAATCGAATTGTAAGCAGGCATCTTAAATGCGGCACGGCGTGCCCTAACTTTCCCCGCTGCATCCATTTTTTGGCGGAGTATTCTGTTACGGAACTGGAAGGGGGGAAGCAGGATGCACTCACAGGGGAACATTGTCAGTTTATTAGGTACATCCAAATAAAACAGAACATTCAAAAATTTAGGAACAGTCTAACAAAAATCCACAAATAAACAAGGCAAGATTCCAAAAAACGACAGGGCAGTACTTCCAAAAAGGCAAGGCAATAATCCAAACACTCACAAGGCAAAAATCCAAAAACTGGCACTGTGGTATTCCCAAAAATGGCAAGGTAAACATCCAAGAAGTCATGAGGCAATAATCCAAAGTCTAGGAAATGTGAGGAAAACAAAAACATCGAGGAATCTACCATTCCTTATCTTTACTCAACTGTTAGTCTTCAATATAATTACTTTTAATACTCCGCGAGGAAGCGGACACAAAACGGGGTTTAAATACAACAGGGTAATAAAGACAAACAAGATAAAACACACAACACCTGGAAACAATAATCAAACTATAAACGGAGAACCAATGACAGAACATGGGAGGAAACATGACGTGAACCAAAACAAACGGACCAATAAGGAAGCGGGGGCAGATACATGATGTAAACCAAAAACAAAAGAGCACATGGCAAAGTAAACAAAACCAGAGTTCATGAATGAACAGTCCGGAGGGTTTTTATGAATAGTGCTCGTGCTACCCTTTATAGTAGCACGAAGCGTGGAATGCGAAAATGCGCTACTCCGCTAGCAGCGTAGCGAGAGGGAGATTCTAACAATTGTATTGCATGTATTAGTACATGTATTGAAAGTAGCCAATACAGTCCCCTCCAAAACTATTGGAACGGCAAGGCCAATTCAGTTTTTTTTTTATGTAGACTGGAGACATTTGGGTTTGAGATTAAAAGATGAATATGAGAAGAGAGTTTAGAATTTCAGCTTCTATTTCCTGGTATTTATATGTAGATGTGTTAAACAACATAGAACACAGCACATTTTGTATCAGACCACCCAATTTGTAGGTGAGCAAAAATATTGGAACATGTGACTGACAGGTGTTTCTTGTTACCCAGGTGTGTCCTGTTAGATTGACTGTTTAAACAATAAATAGCTCTGAACATCTACTCTTGGTTTTAGCTTTCAGTTTCACCTGTAAAGACTGCATTTGTTGTTAAAAAGGATAAGCTATCATGAAGATCAGAGAGCTGTCTATAGGAGAAAACCAAGCCATTTTGAAGCTGAGAAAAGAAGGGAGATAAATCAGAGGAATTGCACAAACAATGGGCATAGCCAATACAACAATTTGGAATGTCCTGAAAAAGAAAGAAACTACTGGTGTACTGAGCAACAGACACTGAATGGGTCGGCCAAGGAAAACAACAACAGCTGATGACAGAAACATTGTGAGAGATGAGCCTTAATGTTCTCCTGGGTTAGCAGTGGTTTTTGCCTCACCTCACTTCCATGGATGCCATTTTTGCCCAGTGTCCTTCTGATAGTGGAGTCATGAACAGTGACCTTTATTGATGCAAGAGAGTCCTGTAGGTCCTTTGATGTTGTCCTTGGCTCCTATTTGACTTCCTGGATGAGTTGTTGCTGTGCTCTTGGAGGAATTTTGGAAGGTCGGCCACTTCTGGGAAGGTTCACTACTGTGCCGAGTTTTTCCATTTGGAGATAATGGCTCTCACTGTGGTTCTTTGGAGTCCCAGAGCCTTTGAAATAGCTTTGTAATCCTTCCCAGACTGATGTATTTCAATCACCTTCTTCCTCATCATTTCTGGAATTTCTTTCAACTTTGGCATAGTGTGTTACTGGGTAAGACCTTTTAACCAACTTCATGCTGTTGAAAAAGTTCTATTTAAGTTTTGATTTGATTGAACAGGATTTGCAGTAATCAGGCCTGGTTTCATGTAGTCCAGCTGAACCCCATTATGAATGCAGTTTCATAGATTTGGTGAATTAGTAACTATGGGGAAAATACATTTTCACACAGGCCCAGTTGGTATTGGATAACTTTTTTTGCTTCAATAAATAACATCATCATTTAAAAACTGTATATTGTGTTTACTGAGGTTGCCTTTGTTTTATCTTAGATTTTGTTTTAATTTCTGAAACAATTTAATATGAGATACACAAAAACAGAAGAAATCAGGATGGGGGCAAATACTTTTTCAAAGCATTGTATGTGTGTAGGGTGCTTGTATAGTACTACATGATGCATTTACAGCATTCGTAATAACTGCCTGCATGGTCAGGGTCACATGATTTAAATTAGACTACTAGTTTGATTATACAGTATTATGGGAGATATAACCCATAAAATTCATTTGAAAACAACATTGCGTGAGTGAGATTTTGGCATTGAGGAACTGCCAGAGCCAGAATTCACAGACCATGATGACAGTCCTGGCATTTCTACCTGCTTTTTTTTTTTTTTTTTTTTTTTTTTTTTCAGTGTTTCTGGGAGCATAGTGATAGAGTTCATCTTAAATATACCTTCATCTCAAGTATTAAATATATACACAATGTTTGTTTGTGCACAGCAATGTGCAGATTTTTTTATGAGCATTAAATTGCTTTTTGTTGAAAATGTAGAAACACCAGCTCTTTATTAACAATTGTATTTTTTTTTTTTTTTTTTTTTTTTTTTTGCTGTCACGTTTAAAAACCAAATAGGGTCTTGAAAGATCATTGTTAAATGGTAGAGTGGAGAGAGAGAAAGAGAGAGAGAGAAGTAGTGCCTGGTGATTTGACCTCTGAGATTTGTGCTTTGTTCTGGACTGAAGCATTATGTGACTGTACTGAACTGACAGTTCGCCATGTTCCATGTGAGCAATGAAGAGAAGTGAATAAATGAAAGAATGAAGGAGGGAGTGAGATGGAAAAGCAGGGGGTTGTGACACTGTGAGGGAGTGCAGGGCAGGACAGTACGAGGTGCTGATGTGTTAGACAGTGTTAGATGAGGCTGTTACTATTTCTAGAAGTGACTCCACTGAGGCTCGCAGTGTGCCTCTCACTGAACTGCAGCGCTGATGGAGATACAGTGCCAAAAGACTTCGGTTCAGAAATTGTGCAGAATCAAGAAATGAACTGTAAAAAGAAATACAGTGTTTCAGAATGACTTAATGAAAAAAAGCAACAACAAAATTGCATAATGGATTCACCAGCTTTGGGAAATGACAGTTTAGCTTGAATATATAGCTTGATGGATTGAGGCCAGGAATTGAGAAATTGGACTTGGTTTCACATGTCTGAAGTGAGCCACTAAATCCCTGAGCAACATTAATCTGATACCTTGGCTGCGTAGCTGTGTTTAGTAACATTTTGTCACACATTGTCCTAGACAGGCTTTGTCTTTAATGACTTCATGGACATTTTTTTTTTTTTTTTACAGTGATTTGAATTTATAGTGGCAGTGTTTAATGATGCTTGACAGTGCCAAATAAGAAAATCCTTTTTTATTAGCATATTTCACCTCAGACATAGTAGACATACAGTAAATGAAGTTGCACTCCATACATTAAACATTTAATAACAATCTCACAGTTGTTATACACATAATTAAACAGGTTTTTCAATACAAGCTTATCTGAGAAGTTTGTACTTGTACAAGGAAATATTGCACATTGTTTAAAGGTAAGGTAAATAAATCTCTTAAAAAAAAAGAAAAAAAAAAAAAGTACTAGACACCTCAAAATTCTCAGGCATCTTAAAATTCCATAATTAAATATAGACATAGTCTTCGACTGTTTCAGTAATTCTAGATTAGTTGCACTCAGCAGTGGTGTCTACAGCGGGAACCTTATTAGAGTCAGTTTACACGTTAAACAAGCTTGTAAATTCCTCACTATTAACACCACTTCAGACTGCTAAGTATGTTTCCTGCCATAGTCATATGTTTATTGTTTATCTGGTGTGCATGAAAGTTGGTGTATCCATCAGTTGCTTTGCAATATTTTAGTTCCAGATAAACAAGCTTGTGCAATTTCAGCATGCGTGAGGTTATATATTTTTTGAACATCATATAACATCCAAAAGTCAACTTGTCATCCATCCATCCATCCATCCATTTTCCATACCACTTATCCTACACAGGAGCCTGGAGCCTATCCCAGGGAACACAAGGTGGTGGACACCCTGAACGGGGTGCCAACCCATCGCACACATACACTCACACACCCATTCACACACTAGGGACAATTTGGTAATGCCAATCACAATGCATGTCTTTGGACTGGGGAGGAAACCAGAGGACCCGGAGGAAACCCCCGAAGCACGGGGAGAACATGCAAACTCCATGCACACAGGGCAGAGACAGGATTCGATCCCCCAACCCTGGAGGTGCAAGGAAATGGATCACCTAAATTTATTTGACCCAAGGTGTTTGCTTAGGCCATATTAATTTGTAAAATTATATGCATAAGTGTTACTGCATTGAATTAGTACTGCAGAGTGTATTTCCATAAATCATCTGATTATAATGTATATTCATATTTTATATCATTATACATATATTTATATATCAACATGGTTCACACTTATACAGTACATAACAGTCACACCACAGTATGATGACGAAACTATATTCCAAAATATAAACACTTGTCAGTATAAAATATATTTTTGGACAGCAGCTTCCCTCTTTCTATCTCTCCCTTTTCCTTTCCCTCTCTATGTCTTTCTCCATTCCTCCTGCACCAAGTATCTTCCTGGCTTCCTCCTGTGCCTCCTGTTGTCTCCTCTCCTCTTCTTTCTCTGTTTTCAAAAGCCAGGGTCCCCCGAGGTAGGAGAGGATCTCATCAGGCATGGCGCGGTGACAGGGCAGTGGGTGCAGCAGTCTCCTGAGCAAAGTGAGAGCTAGAGTGCTTAAAGATACAAACTGAGAAGGTACAGCCACTGCTGCCTCCTCCTCTACAGTGTCCCTTCCTCTCTTCTTGCTGTCAATTTGCCTGTTCTGTCCCATGTCCCTCTCCTCCTTTTCTTTAACATTGTTGAACCAGTTACAGAATTGGTGGTAACCTGGGTCATCTGATGTGCTCTCCTCCCACGGGAAACAACTGGTCAGCAGGCAGTATGTGAGGATCCCCAGGGCCCAGCTGTCCAAACTGGGCTCCACTGGCATCCAGATATCTTCTGTCTCCTCTTTCTGCTGGTTTACTGCACTTTTATTTTTCTTGCTCTTGGCATGTTCGACCTCAGGCACGCAGAAAGGGGATTCGTACCAGACAGCACGCACTTTGTTGCCATGAGGACGTACGAGACCAAAGTCACCTAGTTTGACCCAGCGGCAGTTCGGAGCACACAGGAACACGTTCTCTGGTTTAATGTCACGGTGCACAAAGCCCAGGGAGTGCAAGTACGACACAGCACCACTTAACTGGGACATCACACTCTGAGCCTGCACCTCGCTCACCCCCACCTAGAGAAAGAGTGAGAGAGAGAGTAAGCAATGCATAAAATTAGGAGGAACTGTTAAAAAAAATTAAGCTAGAGAAATCCTGGAAATTCAATATTCTGTATGGCCTCTGCTTAGTACTAATGTGTCCTCAGATAGCAGTGGGCTGATGACAGGACCAGGTGTTTTTGCTGTGGAGTAAGAACACGTATAGTATGGTATACAGCTATGTATATGCCTGTGCGTGTCTTGGCCACTCGCTTCCCCAAAGAAATCTTTCAGCGCTGCTATTCATCTTAATGTAATTACATCACTATAGTATGTGTCTAATGTCAATCTGTATATGTGATATTTTAGATGCGGTATAGCTCTGTGTTAGAAAAAATCAGGACACTAAATCATCTCCACATGTGTTAGGGTATGCTTGAGGAGAATTTGCAAATAAGCAAAACAAAATGTAACCTGAGTCTGAGCAGAGTCTAAATTACGCACGACTAGCTTTCATGTCCATCCATCCATCCATCCATCCATCCATCCATTTTCTGTACCAGGGAGCCTGGAGCCTATCCCAGGGGATTCGGGGCACACGGCAGGGGATAACCTGGACTGGGCTCCAACCCAATGCAGGGCACAATCGCACACACACTCACACACTATGGACAATTTAGAGATGCCATTCAGCCTATAATGCATGTGTTTGGACTGGGGGAGGAAACTGGAGTACCTGGCGGAAACCCCTGAAGCACGGGGAGAAAATGCAAACTCAAGACAAATGTGCTAACCACTAAGCCACTGTGACATCCTACTAGCTTTCATGCTTTTTTTAAAAAAAATTTTTTTACTAGGAATAAATAGACTTAGTTTAACTCACATCTGACACAATGACATCGTAGAGATCTCCATAGAGAGCTGCCTGCTGGGCGAAGATATAGTGGGATGGCGTAGAGAAAAAGATTCCAAGGGCACGTGTGAGAGAGGGATGAGTGCAGAAGGAGAGGGAGAGGTTGTATTCACGCAGAAAGGTGTGGAGAGTCGTAGAGCAGCGAGGGAAGAACTTCAGCGCCATAGGTGTGCCTGGAGATCAAGGAGGTCAAAGATTATGCCTTGAATCGTATATTGATTTACAACTGATTACGAAATTTTTGGCTGAAAGAAGGAAAATATCTGATTTACTGTCCATTTTACCTTAAAAACTAAAAAGTAAAAATGAGATCCTGCAACATGACAACAAGCCAAAACATGGGGCAAAATTATAAATTTCGTCATGAACCTCCATCCATCAATCTGTCCATTTTCCATACTGTTTATCCTACACAGGGTCACGGGGAGCCTGGAGCCTATCCCAGGGAACTCGGGGCACAGGGCGGGACACACACACACATTCGTACACACATTCACACACTACAGACAATTTGGAAATGCCAATCAGCCTACAATGCATGTCTTTGGACTGGGGGAGGAAACTGAAGTCCCTGCAGGAAACCCCCGAAGCACGGGGAGAGCATGCAAACTCCACACGCACAGGGTGGAGGCAGGATTTCAGCCCCCAACCCCGGAGGTCTGAGGCAAACGTGCTAACCAGTAAGTCACCGTGCCCCCCTACCCTCTCAGTCTCCAGACCTAATTTAAAGAAGGCATGCATGACCTGGCAGTTATAACAGATGTGTCAGAGAATAGACAAAGACTAACCAAGCAATCAGATATGTAATATTTAAACTGAGAAGATTCAACAGCTGAATTCAGCAGGACAAACTCACAAAAAGGTTGGAGGCAATTCTAAAGGCAGTGGATGGAGTATGATATTCAGAAAGGGTGACTGACTTTTGAACTGATAACATTTTTATTTTTGTATTATTAATATCCTAACATGCAATGTTTCACCATCGATGAAACATCTGTGAAACCTAACAGACTAAATGACTTGGTATAAATGAAATGTTCTAATCTTTTTCATTTTGTGCTAAGGGTAGGCTTCATTTCTATGTGGTCTAAACAGAGAGTTACTTCAGCTGCCTGAAAAACAAGAGTTCAAACAAACACAAATAACTTTTATTTGCTCTTCATATTCTCTAAACCAGGGGTCGTCAACTGACACAGTGTTTCAGGAGATCGAACCGAATTACTTGAAAAAAAATACTGTAGTAGAGACAATAAACATATGAAAAACTAGCTGTAGTTCAGTGACTCTACAGGGTGTCCCAAAAGTCAGATGTCTTCCAAATTTAAAAAATATTTATTTATTTATTTATTTAAGCCTTTAAGAATGCCTTTGACAAAAGAAGAACGTATTGAAATCATTCTCATGGCTGGATCGGGAAGCCGTCAAAAGTTGTGATGGACTTTAACATGAAACATGGCAAGCACATCACACACCACACTGTTGCCAAACTTATTAACAAAAAGACCGGAAGTGTTGCGGACCAACCGAGACGTGGCTGTCCACGAATATCCACTGATGAAGGCACAACCAATGTGGTGCTGGCAAACATAGTCCCCTATATATGGAGACTTTTGGGACACCCTGTAGATTTCAAAACATGAACCAGCATGGCTTGTGTAGTAGATCCTCTGGTGAGGTTTATCCAATTACATGGATTTATGTACATTTTTAGCTGAAGAACGTTCAGAAAGAACTTTCAGAATCCTTTCACAGATGTTTATGGGTTTTTCATTTTGTTTACCGTCCCTGGTCTGATTAGTGAACTGGAGTGTTTTAGAAAGTTGATGACGAAAACAGATTGGACAGGCAAGTAGGTGTTTATTCTCTCTGTGTCAAGTTCAAAACACACGTCTCATCTGTTGTGTCTGTGGCGCTACTCAAAACTAACCTGAAGCACCACAACAAAACAAAACACAACTGCTTCCAACAGTCTTATTTATAGTGATGAACTAATCCTTAATGATGAAGCATTAGAAGATAACTGTTTGTCATCATTCAGTCATTCAAACCTTTGAAAGCAAGGATTTTTTATGTAACCGGACATTTACCAATTTTATTTGAATACTCATGGTCTAAAGCAGTGGTCACCAACCCTCTTCCTTGAGATCTACCTTCCTGCAGTCTTTATCTCCAACCAAATTCTAACACACCTCTTTTAGTTGATTAAGAATTCTTAAGGCAGTGATTAGATGGTCAGGTGGGCACGATTATGATTGGAGCTAAAGTCTTCAGGAAGGTAGATTTCCAGGAACAGGGTTGGTGACCACTGGTCTAAAGAATTACAGAGTGGTGTGTGTTCTCTTGTATCACTAACCTCTCTTTTTGTGCACGGCCAGCATGACTTTCCCGTA
Organism: Cranoglanis bouderius; assembly: GCA_023630585.1. Classification (NCBI taxonomy): domain Eukaryota; kingdom Metazoa; phylum Chordata; class Actinopteri; order Siluriformes; family Cranoglanididae; genus Cranoglanis; species Cranoglanis bouderius. Next base: position 15,718,474 of record CM042544.1, read on the forward strand.
TGACCCCTCTCCGAGTTTCTTGATTACTCGAAAATGCTCTGAGGTCACCATCGGCGTCATACACTGAGCTGTGAGATAGCACAGCTCATCCAGATCCCGTGCGGCGTCCTGATAACAAAGCAACACACCACATATTCTGTGTCAGTTCTCAGAAGGTGTTGGTCTGACAACGTCAACATGGGGGGAAAAAAACATACAGTCTTTAAGTGTGTACGTCCATATAAGATTTCCCGCCTGTCAGTCAGTAAACTGGCTTGCTACACTGTACCATCAATCACGCGGAGAACATGGAACACACAATAGCAGTAGACTATTAACGCTTCCAGCTGCTCAAAATAGTCATCACAGGATTTCTTTTAATCTTCATGTAACATAAAACTCATTGTCTAAACCTGACTATATTTATCGCTGACCTTTTCTAAGTAGAAGTCTTTTGTGTATATACATATGGGTTGATAACCGTTCATTTAAGGATGTTTGCCATGCCAGCATATCCCTTACAGCATCTATTAACTCTGTGCAGCTGCATTGCTCCCCAAAGACCACACACAAGTAGCATACCGTCTAATTGGATGGCTTTAACTGGTATTTCGTTATTAGCGAGTTTGAATGAGTGTTATGGGAGACTGTAGTGTGTATTGCAGACACGAAGTGTGTTCAGCGTTGCTAGGTTGTGTGAAGTGGGAGATGCAAGCCATTATTCCCTTGTTGATAGGGTCTCCAGAAGGAGCCTTTGATGCACTGCCAAACGCTGATGCACATCCTGCAACTCATTGCATTTTCCATGCAAGCTGGATTTCTGAGATCTAAAATAAGGTTCAAGACCAGCTTGACCTGGTCAAACTTCACAAACTGTCAATACTGATCAAGATACTTATTTTCTTCATTCATAAGTTGACTCTAGGTCACTCTTCTTCTAGTGTACTTGATATGGATATGCCCTAATATTTATTAGATTTCTAGTGATATGTTTTTAATCATTTAATTTTGGAAAGTCAGAACTTACAGTAGAGCCAGGTGAATATTTGGCAAGGCATGGTAGCATTTGTTAGAATCATTTTGTTACAGATCATGTGGCTTTTTAAAAATTATTATTAATGAGCTACTTCTAGATCACTAACTTTCTTCTAGTATATTTCATATGGCTGTGTCTTTACAAATATATATACAGTATATGTATGTATCTTCATACGTAGTTTTAAGTTTTATTGGAAGGTCAGAAGCTTGGCATATATTTAGCAAGGCATGTTAATGCCTTTCCACTAGCTTCACAGCTCTTCCACGCAAATGTAATTGCAGAATTCCTTAAAGTGTAAAGCTTGTTCAAATTTTTTGTCAAGACCCATCCCATAAAGCACTTGATAGAATTGTTACGCTCACAGAAAAGAGTACTATCGCTTGTCAATGAGACTGTACTGCAGAGAGTCTTTTTTGTACTTTTAGTATGTTTCTTTCACCTGGAAATGCGAATGTAGAATACCTTTAAATCTCAATTAATGTACAATTGTGATATTTATGTAATGTACCTTAAACAGACTTCAGGAAATCAGGCTCAAAATTGAAGTGATGAATCATGGTGTAGTTCTGGATGCTAATTTTAAACCACACTTTAATAAACTTAGTAAAAATTTATCATTTAAGGAATATAATACAAGTAAGACTGTAGCTCTGGTTACAAGATGCCAAGAAAATGATCCGTGAGATCATATTAGATCACTCTGAAACCTTTTAATGTTACTGCCCCCCATACATCTCTGAATGTCTGATAAACTTAATTAACTTAACTCATGGCTTAAGATTATCTAGTGCTAGCCTTCTCCATATTCCACTCCATATGAAACTTAAAAAGCGTGGTGAAGCAGGCTTTTATTTTTATGCACTAATGATCTGTAACACATTACCATTACTCATTAGTCTCCATCTATTACTCATTAAACAAAATAATAGTAATAGCTCAAAACATTTTAACTTTAGCATTGAACTATATTGTATTATTTCCCTTACTTTTACTGGAATTGTATTTTTATATTACTTTAACATAGCTGCCTATCTTACTATTTTATGTTTGACTACCTTTTGTTTTGTTGACTTTAAAGTAATTTGAGCAAAAAGGATATAAGCAATGCTAAAGTGTATTATTATTACTATCATCATCATCATCATCATCATTATTATTATTATTATTATTATTATTATTATTATTATTATTATTTATTATTATTATTTATTATTATTATTATTATTATTATTATTATTATTATTATTATTATTATTATAAAGATTAAGCATTCACTCTCTCAGGTAAAATAAATAAATTGATGTCCCCTTGAAGATAGCTGGTGTAGAATCACAACCTCAGTGATAAGACAAAAGTACTTTTAGTACCTTTATGGTGCATTTGAACTAGTTTGAACTAACAACATCAAAACAGAAGATAGTGAACTACTTTACACAAAACATCATACATTAGTACATTTCAAATATTTAAATGATCAAATTGACAATTAAAGTGATCAAGATGATGACTGTCTGATGTCTATACACACAAGTATCTTCATTGGTGATCCTCTGCAGGGTCTGTAATGTAATCATTTTTAGTTCCTGCTTTCCCCCCCCCAGCATTTTGCCTTCTGTCTTCTGTTCAGTGAGTGAAATGCATACTCAGCAGTGTTTAAGGCAGGCTGTTCATTATGAAAAGGTTTACTTTTTTTAACATTTCTGATTGATTATTCTTACTATCCTTATTTTTCATTTGATTTTATCCTCATGGCGGTTCTGGCAATCTCTTAAATATCCTGGACTTGCTAGAGTCTAGAGCCAAAACAACATTGTTACTGTCCTTTATATTTTGTCACATCCACTTTTGTGTTAGTGCACCTGTCATAACATCACATGCTGCTGACCCTGCTGGCATTTTGTCCCTGTAATATAATACACAGCAGGTCCCGCCGGTATAGACACTGTGTTGCCTTTGTAATACATTTTGCCATGTTTTGGTATGGCAAGAATCACAGTGATCTACTTATTAATATATCGTTTGCCATTCTCTCACAACAAGTCTACTGCACATGCTAGTGTTTTATTATACGAGGTAAAGGATCTCACAAGTTGTTAGCAGATCATTAACAAGTTTTAAACAATTCACTCATTCATATATGGCCTTGGTTACTGGCTAGGACTGCAAACTGATTACTACTACTACTACTACTACTACTACTACTACTAATAATAATAATAATAATAATAATAATAATAATAATAATACATTCTGTTCATATATTAAATATGGTTACTGTCATTTGGTATGTATAATGCAGATTTTCTCTAATCCTATCATCCTAGTCTGTCTAAAACAAATAAACAACAAATAGAAATAAGGGTTAAGAATGAATGGGAGACAGACCCTTAAATACTAAGGTCTCAGTGTTACAAAAACTGCAAAAGAGAATTTTACTTACAGACATGGCTGAATAGCCAGATTAGCTCTCTTAGAAAATCTTTGCACGTCTTCACTCTGTCCTGTCCATTTGTATAGGATGGCACCCTTATCTACTGTCTAAACGTGAGTACAGTGTACCTCAGTGAGTTACAGCTATCAGCTACGTTTTGGAATGACTACAAGTGTCTGAGTGTCTATTCCTACAAGTCTGTTGCACCATGCATCCAGCATGTGTGTGTGAGTGTGTGTGGTTTTATATGCCTTTGATTGGTCTGCTCACTAGCTTGTTGATCTGTCTGTCTCATTAGGCCCTACCCATCCCACAACTTCTCCCATTCGCTGATGCTGCTTTTTATTGCTTGGCTCTTTCTCTTTCTCTCACTCTCTCTCTTTCTCTCTCCCTAAATACTCTTGGCTGCTTTCTGCACCATAGCTATGACATGTCCCTGTATGCCTCTCACACACTCACTCTCTTACTCTCCTAATCCACTCTCAAGTTTTCCCCTCCGTTTTCATGTCGCCCTCTCACTCTCTCCTGTCTCTATCGCCCTCCAAGTTTTAGTCAGTGAATTCCTCACAGTGATTTGGCTCTGAGTTCTAATCAACAGCATTCCTGATTAAGCATGACTGAAATAGATAAGAAGATGTTTCCCCCAAGAAAGTCTAATTAGACTCGGGCTACTGCTCTCCAGGCTCAGTGTGAGCGTGTTAGTGTTACACTCAAATTCAATCATCGAAATTTTGATGCTTACATATTTTGACTTTGACTTGAATGCGCTGTGCAAGGACTTCAGCTGTGTTCCTTGAGCACCAATATTGCAAATAGAAAGTTTTGCAAAAAGTAGCTCATTTTTACACCAAAACTCTGGTGTCCAAAAACATTTTGTAGTGTTAAAAAGAAAGACTTACACCATGGCCTAAAATTTGGAATCGGAAACAAACATTGCATTATTATATTGCTATATTAACATAAAGGAAACGCAACATGATGCAAGGAAGGAAGGAAGGAAGGAAGGAAATGCAAGATGATATAATCCACTTTGTATTTGTGTTAAACACTGTGACAAATGTTAGACAATGACGTGTTTTTAATTTTTGCATGCATTTTTCAGTTCAGCGTTCGGTGAAGAGAAACTCGAAGAAAAGAACGATATATAATATAAAGTTATGTAAGTCATTAAATTCTGCATTTCCAGCCTGTCTCCGTTCCACTGGCTTCATATTTACCCCCTGCTTTAGAAAACCGTAAGGCATACTAATGTTTTCCTTGGCATTAGGCTTACCACTGCAACCTAAGGCTATCAACCCTATCGTCTCAGTTGAACACAGACATTCTGCCATCGGTTTGATTGACCAAACGAACAGCTGATACTTTGACACAAAGTCTCATTACAGCCATCTCCTGGACTGGGACCAAACCCTCCTCTCGTGTCTGCCAGCTTTCATGCTGCCTGTCGCAACCCCTTTGCCTTCACCTTCTCAAATGGATTTCCCATGATACAAACTTGGCCAACTGTAAGTAACACAAGGCAAACAGTCCCTGTTATCACGACCGTGGCCATGCAGCCACTTCCAGCTGGCGTAGTGTTCATCAAGTGGCCATGGCAGCATCGGTGTGTTTACTGATCTTCTAAATCATAGAGCAAAGAGTCATTAGCAATTGTTACATGATGTTGATAGAAATATTTTGTGTGTGAATGCCATATGTGAGAACTATCCCAAGCAGTGCTAAATAAACACAATGAAAAGTACACTATGGTTTATGGTGATAAGTATTTGTGGTAGGAATTGGCATTGATATTGCAATTGAATATCTATCTTGGCACACAATGGGAATTCCACCACACATTAATTTTTTTTTTTTTTTTTTGCAAACCCCAGCTTTTCTCAAAGCATTCAACATATTCTGTCCAGTCAATACACTTTCACTACCGAAACAACATTGTTTCTATGGTGTTTAAAGGTTTTTCCTGTGTTGTTAGAAAATGTACATAATCAAATTACATAATTTCTCAGCTTGAAAACATTTCTCAGCCAAAATTCAGAAACATTGCACTGTTCATTTTAAAGAGCACGCAGAACACATACTTTTAAGTGATTAATCTTGTGTAGCCCTCATGCTTTGCTCCCACTGGGGGTCTTCACCAAGTCAAATTGACTCAGGACATACAGTACCTGGGGGGTTTAAAACACCATAAACATGAAAACATGCTATCTACCTTCCTTATGAACAGTAATGATGACAAATCTGGTTAATATTTGAAATTGACCTCTGCTAGAGCCCTTTTAACAATGACGTTTTTGTGTGATATAAGCAATAATTCAACACATCTGCAGCATTAATCATGTCTTTATTCTAAAACTTAAGTGAAACCAGGTTTTCATGAATATTGATAACTACTATGTTTGACTGTTACTCTAAAAATTTTTATTTTTTAAAATTTTTTATCTCTATCTTGTTATATTCAAAGAAGTATTGGACATAACAAAACAAATGTCAGCTATAAAGAACAAATAGAAAACGCACAAAATCAAATGTATAATGTTTATTATTATTTTTATTTCAGTTATGCTTACACATCAGTGAATCACATCCTTCTGAAATAACATCGGCTAAAACAGAACAATGTGTGTGCATTCATGTCTACTATAGATGAACTAGAATAATGAACTTGAGTACTGGAAAAGCAAACACCATTCGAATGTGCACGTCTGTTTATACAGCACATGATGAACAAAAACATGATGAACAGTGTGTGCATTGCAAATATACTTGCTGCAATTGGTACATGCATTTTAGTGTCCTTTGTTGGCACGCACTCATGGCAAAACTTCCTCTTTTTTTTTTCTTTTTTTTTGCCACCAGCTGCAATCTACAATGCTGAAAAGTCTTTGTTAGACAGGTAATACTCCATACATACCAATAACAAAAAAAAGGTTCCTAACATGAAGCAGGGCATTGCCTCTAAGTGGACGATGTGTGTTATAGCAGCAGATGACACTTGAGCATATGGTGCATGGGCACAGGCAAATAACAGAAGGTGTTTATGTAAAATATTCATAGCTCAGACGCCTTGCATAATAATAGGTTAAAGTTACAGCCCCTAGGATTGTTGGAAGTTAACAAGCGTGAATGAAATAGATTGTATCAGTTCATGTCAAGCTTACTTATGAGGGGTTATTTTTAGATGGTTTTAACCTTACATTAACCTTTCAGTAGTAGACCGCCTGCTCGCTGAAAAGTTTATATAGAACACAGATTCTCAGTTTCAGTTTTTGAGGACACCATATCCACAAGTAGCTTTATAATAAGATTAAATGTTGAATCGATAATGTACAAGGTCCACAGAACTGGGATTATGAATTGCAAGTGTACAGTATTTCTGATATTATATATAAATTATTTAAAGACAAAATCAATCATGTTCCATGTATCATGAAGCTCAGCTCTTTTCCTAGGTTATCCTAACTGCAGTTTGTTTCATTTGTTTGATCAGATTATGAAGGGTCTGATAATTAGCTTTACCTGATGAGTTGGATCAGATGGGTTGAATTAGAAAGAACAGAACAATGGCCGATAATTTGACTATAATTTGGAGCTATAATTTGACTATAGTCATATTTGCCCTTAGTTTTAGAAGAATGTAAGGTATACTTTGTTGCAGCATGTTTCCCTCATGCTCAGGACTGCAATATGATCTTCTTTGGATAGGATCCAGATACAAGATTTCATTCATTCATCTCAAGTAACCACTTTATTCTGGTCAGAGATGCGGTGGATCCAGAGCCTATCCAAGGAACACTGGGCGTGAGGAGGGCCCTGCTGAAAAACAACAACAACAAAAAACAATAGAAACCCTCATAGAATTTGTATTGGTTTTAATGGAAACTGTACTGTTCCCTGTGGGTCTCTACTGGTAATTTGTTGCCTTCTATTGGTGGCATGTTATGTCTAGTGGATACCATTAAAGACCAATAATGGTAATTGTTTTAAAGGTTAGCTGACGGTGTGTGATGGTATTTGTAGTGGAAACCATTAAAATTTCTTTAATGGTTTCTACTTTTTTTTTTTTTTTTTGTTTTTTTTTGCCAAGAGGGGGAATACACCATGGATGGGATGCCAGTCCATCACAGGGCACTATGCATGCACCCACTCACATCTGAGGGCTTTAGAGTAGCTAATCCACTTACCAGCATGTTTTTGGGAGGTGGGAGGAAACCAGAGAACCCTAAAGAACAGATATCAGATTTGGGCCAAATAAGTACTTAAAGCTAAGCTTAAGTATAGTAAGAACTCAATTTAACACAAATTAGAGGTTGTCAGTACACTACTGAACATATTTATTTGCTGTTCTTTCATGCCTATATAAACTGCCCATAGTAACCAATTGTTTATGTATATGTATTTAAAAGAATTGTCTGTACTATGGGTAGTAGTCTTCCTATTAGCTGGCAACCATGTAACCATTCATTTTAAATAACAAACAAACAAAAACAGGATCAACAGCATCAAAAAACTGTCAAAACTGCTTGTGTGTCTTTGCCAAGACATTTCACATCCCATAATATAAACACTGAACGTTTCGCTCTACATGCATTCTTATGCTACGGGTTGCGGCTGGGTCTACTGGGCTTCACAGACAGGAAGCGGAACTGCCGCCATCTCCTTGTATCAAGCAACACCAGGGTCAACGTTTGCATGGTAACGTTACAGTACCTTTAAATTATGAATCTTGGACGGACGAGACACATTAAAGAAAGTTATTATCAAGTGACACTATCACAAAAATATGACGAGCTGTATACTGCCCTACTAAACAGTACGCTGCTAAAGGTGGCGTAATATTTTCGGCATACTATTTAGTAAGATAGCATGCGGTTTTAGAAAGAGACCATAGCGAAATCCCAAATACCTCAGACATGGACTTGTAGTGCACTATATAGGGCGTAGAAGCCGTTTACTTCGTGCGCTGTATAGTGCACATTGTGTAATGGAGCAGGGAGCTATTTAGGATTCCGCCCTTGACTCTGATTGCAAGAAGAACTGCTAAGTTTCGCTAGCGCTGTACCGAACCCCAGCTCTTTACCACTGCATATTTCCGCAACACCACTGTCATACATGGCTCGTTTTAAATTCATCTTGTGACGGATTATTTTACTTCTTCGCTCCCATCGATACGTGTTGATGTCTTTAACCTGACAGCTCCAGATTTGAACGGTAAGTAGGGTGTGCTAAGCTAACGCATTAGCCCGCTGCACCTCCGATAAGACTGCCTGTATGACTTTATATTAAGCTCGCTAACTCTGAGTGGAGAGGTATGCATGACCGAATGAAAGGTGACGGCTAACTTTTTTTTTAATGTATTATTATTTTTTTTATTTTACTTTTGTAAATCTTTACTTTTTTAGACTCGCAAGTTATTTTTTCCCCGCTGTGTCCTTAAGTGAGGTAACTTTGTTCTGTATTTGGCTAACGTTCTTTATTTTCTTTTGCTGCTAGCTGGTTGGTTCGGTTAGTTAGATCTGGGTGGGAGGCTAGCTGGCTAAAGTCAGGAGGGTGTGTTGTGCGGTTACAGGCTGTCAAAACACACCAGTAGCCACTGTTTGAATGTCATTTTACAAGATAGCTGTGAATTCGTATTGTTTGTTTATTTACTTATTTAATATTATTGTTATTATTATTATTTTATTTATTATTACTATTATTATTATTATTTTTTTTTTTTTTTACATTTTGTCACGAGTTTAATTTGTATGTTTGGTCTTCTGACAGGTTGTGTGTTATCTGGATAGCTAGCTAACGTTGGGTGCTTTTGTTAGCATGTTAGGCGTTTGTTTCTCTTACCTAAATGACAAAAGATAATATTATTATAGTGTTTGTTGTTACTATTGCTTGTTTAATGCTCATTTACTTTTCATAGAAAAATGTACTCCAGTTACAATAATTTATTTATTTATTTATTTATTTTGCTAATCAACTGTTGCTTCTTGAGGCCACTTGTTAGCTTGATAACTTGGTGTCCTGTTGTCATTTGATGATTTACTCGCAAGTTTGATGTTAGTTTCATTTTGGACCGGAGCAGAAGTGATGGGAAAGTGTTCAGTCCGGAGTTTTCTATCAGTGCATTTTGACAATTTGTAAATTGATAATTTACTAACGCCTCTTGGACTTTGCTCTGATCTTTGCCAGCTCGACTTTGGAGCTGTTATCGGGTTTCGGTATTATGCAATCATTATTTATACAGTGTGTCATCTGCCACTCCTTATAATCAGTCCTGTAGTCGTTTCATGCAGGACAGGATCCTTGTCACGTTCAGGCTGCTGTTGTGTTTTCTCTAAACCTCACTGAAGCCCTTAGATGTTTCATTGTTTGTCACTTAAACACTAAAGACACTTGGGAGTCTATACAATAATAGAACAGATATATATATGTATATATGTATATATGTATATATATATATATATATATTGACATATACATATATCGATAGATATATACATATATATATGTATATATATATATATATATATATATATATATATATATATATATATATAGAGAGAGAGAGAGAGAGAGAGAGAGCATGGTGTAGTGTACATGTAGATGAGCAGTTTCTGTAGATCATAATGTGATGTTTTATGAAGGACATGTTAATAATAAGGTGGCTTTAAATATGACGGTTTGACCTTCAATCTGAATCACTTGGTGGTCACTTGATTTCCTGCCATTTCTTGATTGAAAGAGTAATACTGGACTCTTCTTCTTCTTTACACGATCATTGGGTCTCATTTATCAGTCCCTCCAGGATTTAGCAATTTTGCGATCGCGGAGATTAACGCAAAATCAAGGAAACGCCGCAGTATTCGGCGGAGCTTGCAATTTTTCCGAATTACCGCACAATTCAGCCAAAGCCCTCTTCGATTCACGTGCGTCGAATATACCAACAAACGTGACTGCGAAAGACATTTTTGCGCGAAACAGTTTCATGCAATTGCAATTTCGCAAATTCAAGTAGTTTTCCACAAAAAACATTGGCAAAATTACAACTAAACGGCGAAAGCGCACCCTAAGCACGGGCATTCGATAAATCTTCCCATAATGGAGCTCAGCCGATGCAGCGTGTCGGCTATCACAGGCACACACTTGAGCCCCGTCCACGTGTATATTGATACTTTTGAAAACGTTACCCCTGTTTGAGCAGGGTTAAATTTACATGGGGTTGTGGGGTAATTTCCTATTTTCCTGGTGATTTTCCTGATTTTATTTCCATCCGGATCGGCCATGCTTTTGTTTTTCTCTCTCCTCGTCTAAGAAAATTACAGGCTGAATTACGTACCGTTTTTCTGCCAAATTCCATGCTCGTTTGATAATTATAGTCCCGTCCGCATATACGTCTGTGATTTTCTTTTTGTGATCAAATTTCTCTTCAAACCCATACTAAGGGTTACAGCAGAGTATAACAGACAGCAAACATATTTTAAGTGTAACCAAAATAAAACACAAACCAGCTCCCACCCCGTGCCCACCCTCCGACCTCCCACCCACAGTGGTCTCATTTACAAAAGACATACCGTATAGTTCCATGTAAAACACAAGACACACAGACACAATACAACAATTCTAATTATAGTAAACATAATATATAGACATTATGATAGACAGAACCTTAAGGAGGAAGAGAAAAGAGGGGGTATGCCAATATCAGTTTTCATGATTGATATGTTTAGAGATTATTTCTGCAGCAGCAGTGCAGGTTGCAAGAGTAGAACATTTCGCCTTATTGACTCGTGCAGTTGAGAGCTCTAATAGTACTATATCTGGAAATTGTGCTAGCCGTTTTTGGGTATCAAGAATGTGTGGAGGAAGTCGTTTGTGATTTTCTATGCAGATACTAAACAGCTACTTGTCATATTTAGTCTCGTAGCACTTGTATGATTGACCCTGCCTCAGATATTAACCGTTTCCCGAGTCGCGAAACTAAAAATTGATTATACGAATGCTTTGATTATCGTTTTATTGTGTTTTCACATTGTTGCTGGAACCTTTGTTTGCCCCAAACTGAAGTAAGAGCCAGCATCTCTTCTCTTCTCCAGTGTCTCGTCGACCGCTTGGACAGCATGGTGTGAATGGAACTTTTGTTGTTAAAAAGGATAAACCAACATGCAGACCGGACAGCTGTCTATGGGAGAAAAGCAAGCCATTTTGAACCCAAGAAAAGGGGGAAAATCTAACAGAGCCATTGCACAAGCATTGGGCATAGCCAATACAACAATTCGGAATGTCCTGAAGAAGGAAGAAACCACTGGTGTACTAACAACCAGACATCGGACAGGTCGGCCAAGGAAAACAACAGCAGCAGCTGATGACAGAAACATTGTGAGAGCTGTGCAGAAAAACACAAAAACAACAGTTAGTGACGACATCAACAACCTCCACAGGGCAGGGGTGAAGGTATCACAATCCACCGTTTGAAGAAGACTTCAAGTGCAGTAATATAGAGACCATACCACAGCTACCCATGAGCAGTAAGAATCAGAAAGCCAGATTGGAATTCGCAAAGAAACACAGAGATGAGCCACACAAGTTCTGGAACCAAGAGTAACCTCTACCAAAGTGATGGAAAGGTCAAAGTGTGGAGAAAGAAAGGATCTGCTCATGATCCAAAACATACAGGTTCATCAGGCAAGCATGGTGGAGGTAGTGTCATGGCTTGAGCTTGCTTGGCTGTTTCTGGGACAGACTCACTAATCTTTATTGATGATGTAACTCATGATGGTAGCAGCAGAATGAATTCAGAAGTTTACGGGAACATTTTGTCTGCCAATTTACAGAGAAATGAATTCAATCTAATTGGGAGGAACTTCATCATGCAGCAAGACAATGACTTAAAACACACTGTCAGCTCAACAAAGGACTTAATCAGGGGAAAATGTGGAAGGTTTTACACTGGCCAAGTCAATCACTAGACCTTAACTCAGTTGAGCAGCATTTCACCTTTTCAGCATTTCAGATGAGACTGAAGGGATCCCACCTCCCCCAGAAAAACAAAAACAACAAAAAAAACAAACAAAAAAGAAAACAAACAACAGCTGAAAGAAGCGCTTCGGTACAAGCCTGGAAAAGCAGCACAAAAGAAGAATGCAACAGTTTGGTGATGTCAGTGGGTCACTGGCTGGTTGAGTGTCTGTATTTTCTTTGTGTTTTTACTGTTTTTGTGTGGACGGTAAAAACTTCTGTTCCTCAGAACGCTGACATCACAGCGTCAACCCAGGCATATTCACTGTGTTATAAATGCACAAAAGACTTTGTTTATCATGATGGCCGTCTAAGTTGGTACTTTGTGGACTGTAATTTGGTAATGTGTTTGCAATTTCATTTCACTTTCTTTTTTTATTACACCCTTGTGCTGAAGCAGCAAAAGGTGATGCGTGCTGTGCTACTCCTGAATCCACTGTCCCGCTGCTACAAAGCACACTGCAAGATTTTGGATAAGACCCAAGTAGAAGATTAAGAAGTAGTTCCACCTCATTGTCAGGCCACGTGAATCTGCGTGTTTGCCGTTTTTCATTTTCAAATGTTTTGCCAGTTGTGACCCTGGGCAGGATAAAACAGTTACTGAAGATGGATGAATGAATGAACAAACTTTTAGCCATGTTGGTGTGTTTCCTCTTTTCTAATACTCGATACACAGCTCTCGACGATATTCCTGAGGCGTTTTGCGTACATATGGACCGGGCTGAACTCTTCCTCCTTCTATACTGTGCCATTACTTTTGTCATAATTGAGCGGCTAACCTTATTTGTTTTTAAGTTATGGATTTGTTTTGTATTGCTTTCTTTCAAGCCATTAATATGAAAAGAGTTTCGCAACATGTTTATTAAATTTGTGCGTGTAATTGAAACAAATGAGCGATTTGAACTTGACATTGTAATGTGTATATAAAGCTGCAGTAACTCATCACCAGTTACGCCATTTGACGTCGATCAGTCGAGGTTTACATTAGTCAGTCTCCTTATACATACATTTACACAAACTCAGAAGCTCTCGTAGATTACGAATGTTTTTTTTTTTCTTCTTCTGGATTGTCATGAATATCACACGTCTTGTGTAAATGCTCCTACGAACAATTTATGAATAAATGCATTTGTATCCAAGCGATAATTAAGGCCCATTGTATGTGATTGAAGCTGAAACGTGCCTGCGTTATTTAATGAGTGAGAAAAATTTGCTGGATCATGAAAGTGCTTAATGTCTCACTTACATTTTAGAACATTAACACATTATTAAAATAGTATTCATATTTGACATTTATATCAAGTGTAATTTCCATTAGACTATTTTTTTTTTTTTTTACTTTAAAATGTTATTAACCAACCAACACACCATTAGGCTTCAAAAATAGTTAAAGTCCCCGTGAAGTGCCTTGAAACGTACAGCGTTATTCGATGTGTTGACGTAATTTCCACTGAAACTGGAAGGCATGGCGGGACATATCGAGTGGCTTCCCCCCCCCCCTTTTTAAAATAGCCAATAGCGTTTAGTTTACCTCACAGGACAGGCAAAGCCATACTTGACAGTTAGTACCATGGATTTTTATATATAAAATGTATATAATGTTTTATATAATGTTCGGGGCGGGATGCTTTAGACTCTAGAGAGCATTTGATTGGACAGAAAATCTGATGAGAAGCTGCAGGATGATGTCATCAAAATTGTTGATCCGTATCGGTGGTAGAGAGAGACTACATTTTGAATGTGTATGTCTTCTGACAGTTAGAGATAAAGCTGTAAAGTCTTCAGGACAGAGGGCATTGCGTTTTCTCTGTAACGTGACAAGCTGTTTTTTTTTTTTTTGTTGTTGTTTTTTTTGGCAAGAGAGAAAAGAGATGCTGGTAAGGGAAGGACTGTTTATAGCTGTTATAATGTGAGTTGTAAGAGGAACTAACATGTTTCACAGACATCCCATGACATTAAAACTTTAAACAGATAAAGGTCACATGTCTGTGTTTTATTTACTCCAAAATTGTTATCATTGCCAAATTGCTGTTGTATAAGCGGAATAAAACACGTTGCAACTTCCGGGTAGTCACGCCCCTCCTCTTCGATATCACACCATCCTGTCGTTGATTATTTTCCTATACAAGCACACCCCGGCATGTTTTATGTCTTTATTCCATATTGAACTTCATTTATCAGTCTGTACAGGATTTCGTGGAGTTTTTTTGTGATTGTGGCGGCCAAAACTGCTTGATTTTGCCGCGTCTTTTTTCAAAATTTGCGATGCGATTTGTGGAAAACTACTTGAATTGGCAAAATTGCAGTTGTACAAAATTGTTCTGCACGGTCTTTCGCAGTGATGTTTGTTGGTAAATGAGACCTTTTAGTTGTACTCAAATCTGCGGAAGATGTGCGGTAATTTTGAAAAATTGCAAGCTCCTCCGAGTATTGCAGAGTTTGTTTGATTTTGCGTTAATTTCTGTGATTGTAAAGTCCCGGAGGGACTGATTTCTTTAGCACTTATTAGATGCAGTGATTTAGGTAGTTTAGGAACAAGCCAGTCTTAATTGCTTGTCTTTATCATTTTAAAGAAAGAAAACTGCTATTGCATTGAACATTTAAATGCGCAGTATAAATCCATTGTGTACAGTGAGCTTAAGAATAGGGGGGAAGAAATCAGTCTAATAGTTACTGTGACTGTTGAGAAAGAAAACAAATGAATGAAAAGCTTGTAAACACTAATTAGCCAAGCGTAGCTGAGCTCACTAGTATCTCAGTCGACGTTAAATTAATTTACGCAAGACAAACAGTATGATTGCAATAAATCTACATGTCTATACATTTTCACTGTTTGCAGTTATTCATTTGACATTCTCCTGTCCACACTCCTCACTGCTTTCTTGCTCTCACAGTTATTTCTCGTTCAATCGCTCCAGTTCTTGCAAATATAACCAGAGAAGTAATGTAAACATTGTTCAGTGAAGTTTTTCATTGTAATGAAGACGAGAAACAGAGCCATTAGTTTAACGCACAACGTATAGCAATAACGAGACGGAAGCCCGAACGTAGATAAGAGCAGATAAGAACACAGGAGCACGGAAAAGGAATTCACTTCCAGTAACTATTTATTTAATTTCACCTCAAGTTCATTTATACGGGAAAGCTTTTTAATTAAGATTAGTGAAAATATGTGGTGATAATTGATGATAAAAATTATTATGGTAATAAAACACTTACTTGTCAAATATAATACAGGGTTTTCAGAGGGCTTAAGTGCTGTCTGGGTTTTGGGGGCATGGTTGGGGTGGCTGAAATTACTCAAAGTAAATGTTAAGTTATTAAAATATTTTGCGTTGTTTTCGACCATTATCCTTACCATATTTGTGAAAGAAAGCTGGCAACACTTATTGTACTTTATAGTCAAAAGTCTATTCATATCAACATTTTGAGATTTAATGACTTTTTATGTTCGTTCGGCTTAAGGTGCCCCGCAAGGAAAACCCTGTAATACATGAAAAATATCAACATTAATCCATATTAATAAGTAGCGATTTAATTTGGTGTTCCTCTCTAGGCTAGATTTCTCCAATTTTCAAAAGCGAATAGTGTTGGAATGAGACTATGGAGAGTCAAGTGGATTTTGACGAGCTTTATCAGATCCATGTATCTATGTAAAGCAGGAAGGCTTGTTGTACGTCCTGTACTGCAGCATGTACACATAAATGCCAGGACAGGGAAAGTAGTGAGATTAGAAGTTCCCCTATGATACGACTGAGTCGAGCACAATGAACCTCCGAGGGAAGAACAAGCTTTAAATCATCGGCAGGTAGCTCAGTGAGGCAGCGGGGCAGTGCGGCTCTGCAATATTCAACAGGCAGATAGTTTTCTTTCCTGCCTTCTTGCTGTTACACTGTTGACTCTTCAATCTCTAATCCTCCTTTTCTGTGCTTCTCCGCAGTTTTTAATTCTCCCCAGACCATCTGGGTCCTGATGTGGCCACGCGGAGGTTTAGTGCAGCGGACAAGCTGAAGAGCTCTGGCACCTGGCCCTGAGACCAAACACCCACACCCACACACACATACGCACAGAGACAGAGAGACTGACGTGCATAGGTAAAGATCCACTAGTATACATTTACATCACATTTACATTGACACACTTGGCAAAGTCTTGTATCTGAAGCTGCTGAAAGTGCAGGAGTTGATGACTTTGCTGAAGCAGCAGTGCTGTGGCTCAAGCTTTCAATCACCACAACAAAACTTTAAACTCAGCAGTGTCATCATCGCTGTCATTTTGTTCAGCAGCTTAGTGATCAATTTTTTTTAATAGTGTTGGCAGCAGACTATGGTTTTAGTGCAAAATAAAAAAGTACAGGGAGGAAAAAAAAAATCCGTCCATCCATTCTCATCCTCATTATGAAGAAAACGGGCCCAAATATCAGATCATCTCTTTCTCCTACGTCCAACTGTTGCTGTCATTATTTAACACACGTTCGCTTGAAAGCTACTCCACACTGTGCTTGCTTAGTCCTGACATGCCGCTTCGCAGCACAGGAAAGGAAACTGCTGCTCATGGCAGTCAATGAACAGGATATTTGGGTTGTAATTTAGAAAAAAAACAGTCTGTAATATTTTGTCTTCTCTTTTTTCGTCGACGAAAATAATGAGATGTTTTGGTAAAGTATTTATTTTTTCTAACTACTTTTTAGTCTCGTGTTTTTTCGTGAACGATATTGCATGTTGTTGGTGAACATTTTTCTTCATAGTTTTTGTTAACGAAATTAACACTACTTAGAAGGCAGTTAAATGTGTTAATTACATAAAGAGGTGGGCGATATGACAAAAATATCATCGCAATATTTCAGGACATTTCTACCACACACGATATGCATCATGAGCTATAGGTTTCCTAAAAGAATTGTAGAGTCACATTTAAACATAAACCTTTAAATAAACAGTTTGGTATTTGCATTTAATGTGTACAAAAATAAATGATCACTGAAAAGGTGACAATTGAAAATTCAGATTCAAAACAGTAGAGAACTTGATCAAATCCGATGCTGTAATTCTTATTTATAAAAGAAAAATCACGACATACACAGTATCTCAGAAAAGAGTACCGTGATGTGATTTATCACCATATCGATATTTTGTCGTCATCTCACCCAGCCCGGATTAAATATTTCACAATTATTTGCCACGCAATCATTTCTGAATAGAATTCTAACTTTGCATTCTTCAGTCTTGAGGTATGGAAGTATTTTGCGGACAGTTTTTAAAAGCAGTTGGAAACTGTGTTTACAATTGCGTTTTATATTTGTGGACGCATAAATGCAATTGCAATTTCCTATGTCTTATAAGTTATGATTCTGTCATCTCGCAATAGCAATTACCCTGTGTGCTGTTTCACTTCATCTGTGTCACGTATGGAGCCTGCCAAAATTCAAATGGAATCACAGTTCCCGTTGCCTTTGCATTTGCATTTCCGAAGTCTTGCCATACCTCTCGGTCAGTTTTGGGGGTGGGAGTGTACTTTGGGGCGTGTTAATATTTGGAAGTGACATCGCTCACAGTCGGTGGTCAAGAAGGAAAATGTACTGTATAGGCAATTGTGCCGATGCTTTATTTAAAGATAATGAAGGATAAATCTGTCGCCATAAAACCATAGGTTTTGGAACAGCACTGTTCTCATATTTTTCAAATAAGTTTATTGTTGCACTACCATCAGGCGAGGTGTTTTTTTTTCCCTTTAACGGTCAATATTGTATTGAGGATTTGATAAGATGAAGAAGGTGAAGTGATAAGCCATTAATTAAGCTTGAAAACTCAATACGTGTCACATCAATGTTCTTATCCTTGGTAAATTTTTCATAACTAAGTGGATCCCCAATAAAATTTGAAATGAAAATGATATTCTTCTCAACAAGGTTTTTTGTGTTAAATAAGGTCCTGTTTCTATGCAAAACATGCTGGTTATTCTGCGCGATACATCCGCGAGGTGAAAAGTTTTGTTTGAAAGCCAACTTCCATGAGTCTAATGCTTGCTTGTGGAAACTGGCTAGTTTTATGGGTGATTTGTTACAGTTAAAATTACATCCCGACAAAAACTTTAAACCGCCGAATGCTTTATTTATGGCCATGTACGACCCCAAGGCTCTCTAAAATGCGGTCGACTGTGAGTGACGTCACTTCCAAATACAAACACGCCCCATAGTATACTCCCGCCCCCAACACTGACTGACAGGTTTCTGTGCAAGGCATCGGAAATATGGCAGACGCTGTTCGTTAATATGCGAACGTTAATACGCGATTTGCATTTCCATTTGAATTATGTCCCAATTTATGCATCCACAAATCGGAAACGCAATTGCAAATACAGTTTGCAATTGCTTTTGAAAATTGTCCACAAAATACTTCCATAGTTGAGGCTTGATGTGTTGCTTGGGATGTGCTTTAAGACCAGTCATGATCCTGTGATAGACAGCAGGCCCTGAGTGATAGACAGCAGGCATGTTTATGTCCTTATGTTAGTTTGGCAGGTAGGTTTACACTGAGGGTTACAATGGCCTTGTTTTAACCGTTTTAACTAACTACCTCCACTGTAGCAGCACTGAATTAGTTTACTACCTAGCTAATGATTGCAGGTATGCAGATCTGCCTAAATGAATGAAGTTTAAAGTATAAAAATAGTTTGACAGTTATAGTGGTGTAACAATACACACAATTCACATTTGATCCATTTTCAGTATAGCAAAAATAAGCATTGCCTGAATATGTGCCTTAGGTTTCCAATAATTGAAGACTTTAACATTATAAAAGTCCAATAATTGACCATGTTTGTGTAGTGTTTGCATGCCCCAGGCAGACTCTAAGCAGCATGTAACGAAACAAAAGTTTTGCAGTCGGATGTAAAAAATTAAATGTCTAAATAAACACTAGCTCTCTGGCCAAGCTTTCACCCTCTCAAAAGCACAGGGATGGAAAAAAGAAACCTCGCGTTATTAATTGTAAACCAAATGAATTCTCACTAACTATTTCTGTGTGTGGCTCTGGTGTCGATTCGCTTCTTATTAACGAATGTTTAAACCCTTCTGGCCTCGTCTAATTTGAGATAAAGAGGAAGCTGCTTTTTCAGATGAGGAAGTGAGGGCTTGATTAAATTGAAATGTTTACACATAATATAAGCAGTACTTTATGCATATTGTGTTATGCAGTCTGTTGAATGTAGACATATCAAATGGAAAGCCTCGAACAACACATTACGCTGTATCGTTACATCTCTAAACATGTGACTCGTCTGAAGACCACCTCTGTGTTATGTTGTCCTGTTAAACTGGATATAGTTGAATTACTGGTGCCAAATGTATAACTGATTTTCTTAATTAACTATAAAAATGATTTACCATGGATGGCATCATAAATGTTACTGCTTTTGAGAAGTTAAATAATATTTTAGAAGCACAGTCTTTGCTTATAGTAATTTCTTCAGATTTCTTTAGTAATTTCTTGTTGGTCATGTTTTAATCGTCTTTGTTCATGTTTATTGGTATATAAGTTTTTCATCTTTTAGACCTTGTTTTCCAATCTTGCAGCTTTCACCGGAACCTGATAGCCACCCTGTTGCCATGTCGACCTCATCGCTAAGGCGACAAGTGAAGAATATTGTTCACAATTACTCTGAAGCAGAGATTAAGGTGAGAGGTTGCTTTCTTTTATGTCTAAACTATTTCCCTAATAAACATCCACTTTCCTTTACCATTCTGCTTCTGAAATCAGTCTGTAGATGTTTGGGTAGTTCTAATTCTTTGGAATTAAAACCCACAACATCCAATTTCTTCTGCATAAAATAAATTCTTAAAGATTTTAGTTTATTATGTTTAAGTGTGTGCAGACATCTGCTTTTTAATCTAGCCACAGGAAGTCACAAGCCAGTGTACTTTTTGTGCCGGTCCCAAGCCCGGATAAATAGAGAGGGTTGTGTCAGGAAGGGCATCCGACGTAAAACTTTTGCCAAATTCAATATGCGAATCACTAACATGACTTCCATACCGGATCGGTCGGGGCCCAGGTTAACTACGACCGCCATCGGTGCCGTTGACCTACAGGGCACTGGTGGAAATTGGGCTACTGTTGGTCGAAGAAGGAGAGGAGGAAGGTGTGTTAGAGGAGGAAGGCGTGTCCGTAGGCAGAGAGAGAAGAGGAAAGGCAGGAGTTTAGGACTGAAAGTAGGGACTTTGAATGTTGGTACGATGACAGGTAAAGGCAGAGAGCTGGTAGATATGATGCAGAGGAGGAAAGTCGACATTCTGTGTGTCCAGGAGACCAGGTGGAAAGGGTGCAAGGCTAGAAGCATTGGAGCAGGGTTTAAACTGTTTTATCATGGGGTGGACAGGAAGAGAAATGGAGTAGGAGTGATCCTGAAGGAGGAGTTTGTGAAGAATGTTCTGGAGGTGAAGATAGTGTCAGATAGGTTGATGAGTCTGAAGCTGGAAATTGAAGGTGTGATGTTGAATGTTGTTAGTGCTTACGCTCCACAAGTAGGTTGTGAGCAAGAGGAGAAAAACAGATTCTGGAGCGAGCTTGAGGAAGTGATGCAGAGTGTTCCCAGAGGTGAGAGAGTGGTGATAGGGGCAGACTTTAATGGACATGTTGGTGAAGGGAATAGTGGGGATGAGGAAGTGATGGGCAGGTTTGGTATTCAGGTAAGGAACCCAGAAGGACAGAGGTTGGTAGACTTTGCTAAAAGTATGGAGATGGCTGTGGTGAACACGTACTTTCAGAAGAGGCAGGAACACAGGGTGACATATAAGAGTGGTGGCAGGAGCACACAGGTGGACTATATCTTATGTAGACACTGTAATCTGATAGAGATTAGCGATTGCAAAGTAGTGGTAGGAGAGAGTGTAGCTAGACAGCATAGGATGGTGGTGTGTAAGATGACTCTGGTGGTGAGGAAGATGAAAAGAGCAAAGGCAGAGCAGAAGACAAAGTGGTGGAAGTTGGAAAAGGAAGAGTGCTGTGCGGTTTTCAGGTAGGAGTTGAGACAGGCTTTAGGTGGTCAGGAGGTGCTTCCAGATGACTGGACTACTACAGCCAAAGTGATCAGGGAGACAGGTAGGAAGGTGCTAGGTGTGTCATCTGGAAGGAGACAAGGAGACTTGGTGGTGGAATGAGGAAGTTCAGGAGAGTATCCAGAAAAAGAGGTTAGCTAGGAAGAAGTGGGACAGTGAGAGGATGGAGGAAAGTAGACAGGAATATAGGGAGATGCAGCATGAGGTTAAGATAGAGGTGGCAAAGGCCAAACAGAAAGCTTATGAGGACATGTATGCAAGGTTAGATAGTAAGGAAGGTGAGAGGGATTTGTATCGGTTGGCGAGGCAGAGGGATAGAGATGGTAAGGATGTGCAGCAGGTTAGAGTGATTAAAGATAGAGATGAAAATGTGTTGACAGGTGACAGGAGGGTGAGGGGAAAAATGACAGGAGTACTTCGAGGAACTGATGAATGAGGAAAATGACAGAGAGAGAAGAGTAGTAGAGGCAAATATTGTTGAGCAGGAAGTAGAAAGGATTAGCAAGGGTGAAGTTAGGAGAGCTTTGAAGAGGATGAAGAGAGGAAAGGCGGTTGGTCCTGATGACATACCAGTGGAGGTATGGAAGTGTCTAGGAGAGATGGCAGTAGAGTTTTTAACTAGGTTGTTCAACGAGGTCTTAGAGAGTGAGAGGATGCCTGAGGAATGGAGGAGAAGTGATTTGGTGTCGATTTTTAAGAACAAGGGAGATGTGCAGAGTTGTGGAAACTACAGAGGTATTAAGCTGATGAACCATACAATGAAGTTGTGGGAAAGAGTAGTGGAAGCAAGGCTAAGGGGAGAAGTGAGCATTTGTGAGCAGCAGTATGGTTTCATGCCAAGAAAGAGCACTACAGATGCAATATTTGCTTTGAGAATGTTGATGGAGAAGTACAGCCGTGGCCAAAAGTTTTGAGAATGACACAAATATTAATTTTTACAAAGTCTGCTGCCTCAGTTTTTATGATGGCAATTTGCATATACTCCAGAATGTTATGAAGAGTGAGCAGATGAATTGCAATTAATTTCAAAGTCCCTCTTTGCCATGAAAATGAACTTAATCCCAAAAAAACATGTCCACTGCATTTCAGCCCTTCCACAAAAGGACCAGCTGACATCATGTCAGTGATTTTCTCGTTAACACAGGTGAGAGTGTTAACAAGGACAAGGCTGGAGATCACTCTGTCATGCTGATTGAGTTAGAATAACAGACTGGAAGCTTTAAAAGGAGGGTGGTGCTTGAAATTATTGTTCTTCCTCTGTTAACTATGGTTACCTGCAAGGAAACACGTGCAGCCATCATTGCTTTGCACAAAAAGGGATTCACAGGCAAGGATATTGCTGCTAGTAAGATTGCACCTAAATCAACCATTTATCGGATCATCAAGACCTTCAAGGAGAGAGGTTCAACTGTTGTGAAGAAGGCTTCAGGGTGCCCAAGAAAGTCTAGCAAGCGCCAGGACCGTCTCCTAAAGTTGATTCAGCTGTGGGATCGGGGCACCACCAGTGCAGAGCTTGCTCAGGAATGGCAGCAGGCAGGTGTGAGTGCGTCTGCAAGCACAGTAAGGCGAAGACTTTTGGAGGATGGCCCAGTGTCAAGAAGGGCAGCAAAGAAGCCACTTCTCTCCAGGAAAAACATCAGGGACAGACTGCTATTCTGCAAAAAGTACAGGGATTGGACTGCTGAGGACTGGGGTAATGTCATTTTCCCTGATGAATCCCCTTTCCGATTGTTTGGGACATCTGGAAAAAAACTTCCGGAGAAGAAAAGGTGGGCGCTATCATCAGTCCTGTGTCATGCCAACAGTAAAGCATCCTGAGACCACTCATGTGTGGGGTTGCTTCTCAGCCAAGGGAGTGGGCTCACTCACAATTTTGCCTAAGAACACCGCCATGAATAAAGAATGGTACAAAAACATCCTCAGAGAGCAACTTCTCCCAACCATCCAAGAACAGTTTGGTGACGAACAATACCTTTTCCAGCATGATGGGGCACCTTGCCACAAGGCAAACGTGATAACGAAGTGGCTCGGGGAACAAAACATCGACATTTTGGGTCCATGGTCAGGAAACTCCCCAGACCTTAATCCCATTGAGAATTTGTGGTTAATCCTCAAGAGGCGGGTGGACAAACAAAAACCCACAAACTCTGACAAACTCCAAGCATTGATTATGCAAGAATGGGCTGCCATCAGTCAGGATGTGGCCCAGAAGTTGATTGACAGCATGCCAGGGCGAATTGCAGAGGTCTTGAAAAAGAAGGGTCAACACTGCAAATATTGACTCTTTGCATAAACTTCATGTAATTGTCTATAAAAGTCATTGACACTTATGAAATGCTTGTGTTTATACTTCAGTAACAGTTAGTAACATCTGACAAAAAGGTATAAAAACACTGAAGCAGTAGACTTTGTGAAAATTAAAATTTGTGTCATTCTCAAAACTTTTGGCCACGGCTGTAC
This sequence comes from Cranoglanis bouderius, assembly GCA_023630585.1. NCBI lineage: Eukaryota > Metazoa > Chordata > Actinopteri > Siluriformes > Cranoglanididae > Cranoglanis > Cranoglanis bouderius. The sequence goes on from CM042544.1 coordinate 15,742,441, forward strand.
AGAGAGGGTCAGAAAGAGTTGCATTGTGTCTTTGTAGATTTAAAGAAAGCGTATGACAGGGTGCCAAGAGAGGAGCTGTGGTATTGTATGAGGAGGTCTGGAGTGGCAGAGAAGTATGTTAGAGTGGTGTAGGATATGTATGAGAGCAGTAGCACAATGGTAAGGTGTGCGGTAGGTGTGACAGAGGAGTTCACGGTGAAGGTGGGACTGCATCAAGGATCGGCTCTGAGCCCCTTCTTGTTTGCGGTGGTGTTGGACAGGCTGACAGATGAGGTCAGACATGAATCTCCATGGACTATGATGTTTGCGGATGACATTGTGATCTGTAGTGAGAGCAGGGAGCAGGTGGAGGAAAGTCTAGAGAGGTGGAGGTTTGCTCTGGAGAGAAGAGGAATGAAGGTTAGTCACAGCAAGACAGAATACATGTGTGTGAAGGAGAGGGATCCAAGTGGAACAGTGAGGTTACAGGGAGAAGAGATAAAGAAGTTACAGGATTTTAAGTACTTAGGGTCAACAGTCCAGAGCAATGGGGAGTGTGGAAAAGAGGTGAAGAAGCGTGTGCAGGCAGGTTGGAATGGGTGGAGAAAAGTGTCAGGTCTGTTGTGTGATAAGAGTACCAGCAAGAATGGAAGGAAAGGTGTACAGGACAGTAGTGAGACCGGCGATGTTGTATGGTTTGGAGACAGTTGCACTGAGGAAAAGACAGGAGGAAGAGTTAGAGGTAGCAGAGCTGAAAATGTTGAGGTTCTCTTTGGGAGTGATGAGGATGGATAGGATCAGGAATGAGTACATCAGGGGGACAGCACATGTGAGATGTTTTGGAGACAAAGTTAGAGAGGCCAGGTTGAGATGGTTTGGACATGTTCAGAGGAGGGAGAGTGAATATATCGGTAAAAGTATGCTGAGGTTAGAGCTGCCAGGCAGGAGGCCGAGAGGAAGACCAAAGAGGAGGTTTATGGATGTAGTCAAGGAGGACATGAAGGTAGTCGGTCTGAGAGAAGAGGATGCAGGGGATAGGGCTAGATGGAGGCAGATGATTCGCTGTGGCGACCCCTGAAGGGAACAGCCGAAAGGAAAAGAAGAAGACATCTGCTTTTAGTATCACTTCTGTTTTTCTAATCTATATTTAAACGAAAAAAAACCCCAAAAACTTTTTTCGTCCTCCTCCAGGTCAGGGAAGCAACTTCCAATGACCCCTGGGGTCCGTCCAGTTCTCTGATGTCAGAGATTGCAGATCTGACATATAACGTAGTGGCCTTCTCCGAAATCATGAGCATGGTGTGGAAGAGACTCAATGACCACGGGAAGAACTGGAGGCATGTGTATAAGGTCAGGACCTCACATAAATTGCTGATCCCATTAAAAAAAAGTCACTTTTTGTTTTAGTTGACAGCATCAGTCTTACAGTGTACCTGACCTCCATATTTTTCAGGCTATGACTCTTTTGGAGTATCTGATTAAGACAGGTTCAGAAAGAGTGGCGCAGCAATGCAGGGAAAACATCTACGCTGTCCAGACACTCAAAGACTTCCAGTACATAGACAGAGATGGAAAAGACCAGGTAACAAACATGCACACAGAGCAAACGCTTGATTTTACCACAGTTGGTGGAATTTACACTGGATGCGTCATGTGTGCATAGCATAAATATCCTTCTAGTAGTGGAACAGCGCTTTATTTCAATCAAGAAAGCATATCTTTCAAGAGTTTTTCAATAATTCGGCTTTGGAAAGCAGTCGAACGCCATCTGAGTACCCAACCAAGCCAACTGTCAGCACGCTTCTGTTGTCAAGTTATGCAAACAATCAGAGGCGGCTGCTTTAAGGCAATTGGTTTCATGTGTAAAGTCAGTCAGCATTGCATGCATTTATGGCGTAGAACACGTCAGTGGAACCATGGCACCATCTGTAATTACACCACCGCCTCTCTGCACAGTATGGAGTAGGATTGGTGAGGGAGGCGGAGAAAATCATCACCGTTTCAGAATTACACGGTTTCTTGTGGTTGTTAAAATCAACTTCACCAAGCCTCAGTTGAGCAGTTTGGATTTGTGCTTTGTAGTAGCATGGCTGGTGAAAAGCAGGGAGTGCATTTTAGGAATAGCACCTGATGCACATTATAAAATATGGCAGTGGATTATTGAGGTGTTGGGGCTCTTTTGCATCTGGTCGTCCAGGGGCTCTTATGAAGATTGTTGGCATCATGAATTTTGCTAAAACCCAGGATATTTTAAGCCTGAACCTGGCTGTACGCTTCACCAGTCATTTAGCCTTTGGGAAAACCGAACATAGGGGGCATCTGTAATTACAGCAGTCAGGGCAGTAGGACAAACTGTATACAGTCCCCTCTGAAAGTATTGGAACGGCAAGACCAGTTTCTTTTGTTTTTGCTATACACCGAATACATTTTGGTTTGAGATCAAAAGATGAATGAGATGATGGATCAGAATTTCAGCTTTCATTTACTGATATTTACATCTAGATGTGTTAAACAACTTAGAACATGCCACCTATTTTAGCAGACCACCCAATTTTTAGGCACGCAAAAGTAATTGAACAGATAGTCTTAAAGTACATAACACTTACAATAACTGCATCAAGCCGGTGACCCACTGACATCACCACTGTTGCATTTTTCTGTTGTGTTGCTTTTCCAGGTTTTTACTGCAGCCTCTTTTAGTAGTTGTTGTTTTTGGGGGGTTTCTCCCTTCAGTCTCCTCTTCAGGAGGTGAAATGCATGCTCAACTGGGCTGGTGATTGACTTGGCCAGTATAAAACTTTTTCAACCTGATTAAGTCCTTTGTTGTGTTGGCAGTGGTTTTTGGGTCATTGTTTTGCTGCAGTTCCTCAAAATTAGACTGGAAGCATTTCTCTGTAAATTGGAAGACAGATTGTTTCGGTCGACTTCTGAATTCATTCTGCTGCTACCATCATAAGTTAAATCATCATAAAGATTAGTGAGCCTGTTCCAGAAGCATCCATGCAAGCCCAAGCCATGACACTACCTCCACCATGTTTCACAGATGAGCGTATGTTTCGTATATCATGAGCAGATCGTTTCTTTCTCCGCACTTTGGTTTTTCCATCACTTTGGTAGTAGCTGATGAGTGGTTTGCATCTTGTGGTATGGCCTCTATATTTCTGTACTTGAAGTTTTCTTTGAATGGTGGATTGTGATACCTTCACCCCTGCCCTGTGGAGGTTGTTTGGGGGTTTTCTTCACAGCTCTCACAATGTTTTTGTCATCAACTGCTGTTGTTTTATTTGGCCAACCTGTTCCATGTCTGGTTGTCTGGGTGGGCGATATGGACTTAAAAATATATCGCAATATTTTCTGGTATTTATTGCGATAACAATATCAGTGACGATATAAATATAGTAGCATTCACCACTGTTTTTGGCTAGAAGTGATAGCTGCGTGTAGGGCTGTGATGGTGGCAGATTTTTTACCACTTCGGTGAGAGTGAAATTTACCACAACACAAACTTGTATTGGGTTAAATTAAATATAAACCTAAATATAAAAAAAAATTAAATGAGGCTTTACTTTAGCACTTCCGTCAGTGAAACAACTCAATGCAGCTTTGTTGTGTCATTTTGTTGCAATGAGAAACAGCCTGAGGGTGCTGTGGGATACGGTATTGTGAATGAGGGAGGAGGAGAAGAAGTGGATAATAAAGCGAGTGAAACACAGTCACACGTTTCTCTCGCGTTAGGTATGAATCCAAAATGTTCCCAGATCACCGATGTAACATTTGGTTTCCCAACAAGATCCATCGCAGTGGCAGAACCCAAAGTGAAATCCTGACTGGATTTTGCCGCGCTCAAACAAACCCGCCAAACTAACGGACACCATATAAGGAATTTATGATTACGTAATTTGTGTATTGACATAAAATCTCCCGCTATATGGTAGGCTATAAGTACAAATTAATATTGCACCTGTTGTTGTTATTATTATTACACTTGTATACAAACATTGTACTTTGTACTTGTCATAGTGCCCGCTCAAGCAGAAACATTAACATGGCGCATGATGTGACCCTACCGCAGGTGGCAAGCCACCGTTATCATGGCCACCGTCACAGCCCTAGCTGCATGCAGTCTTGAGAGCCTCAGAAACACAAACATTGATCTAGCTCCTTGTTTAGCGATAAACCCCTCCTCAGCTTCACATCTGCCTTCCGCCATACTTGTTTTCTCTCTGCACATGAGCTGCAAATGGGTTGCAGACTGTTGTACACAGAAATACGTCATCAACTAGGCTTAGCGGGAAGACTCATTCTCATTGTGGGGAGAATTTCTACCGGTATATCGCAAACGATAAGAGATCGCCCATCCCTATTGTGCAGTGGCTCGGATAGATTTTTCACTCTTTTCCCAGCTTCAAATTGGCTTGCTTTGCTCCTATAGACAGCTCTCTGATCTTAATATTGGTTTAATCTTTTTTAACAACAAATACAGTCTGCACATGTGAAACCTAGAGCTAAAACCAAGAGTAGACATACAGAGCAATTAATTCTTTAAACAATCAATGTAACAGGGCACACCTGGGCAACAAGAAACACCAGTAACGTGTTCCAATATTTTTGATCACCTGAAAAAAAAAATGGGTGGGTTCAAACAAAAGGTGCCATGTTCTATGTTTAACACATCTAGATGAATGTCTTCAGTGTGTAGCGAAAACAATAGAATTGGTCTTGCCATTCCAGTACTTTCAGAGGTGACTGTATTTAAGTTTCAGGACTTGAATAGCAGTAATGCTTCAACAACTCTTTTCATGTAACCTGGCCTTTAAAACTTTCAGTCTGCCATTCTCACATGCTCCACAAAACCACTTGCTCAAGGTCGCTCAGCACAACTGAATAAAAAGCTCATCTCCCACTCATCCTGATGCGTGTACACAGATGTAATTGTGTGTGTGTGTGTGTGTGTGTAAGTAATTCTGAGAGCTCTGCATCTTTTTATCCTCTAAATTGTTTTAGATAGCACACAGGTCGGCTAGTTTTTGGTGTTTTGGTGTGTTTATCTTTACTTCATGCATTTAAAACTCTGTTATATTGGGTGCGAGAAAGGCAATCGAGGCCTTTGCCTCTGCTTTAGTGTGTGTTTTTTGTATGGTTCTGTAGCTTTTCTGTTAACATGTGGTAACTAAAGTTATAAACAAAAAGTGTTTATTATTTGGAAAAACTACACAGTACAACATGCATTCGAAAGTGTTCACCTGCATGTAGTTCACAATAACATTTTTTTTCTACCAGCAAGATTCAAAATCTTACATCGTGCAGCTTTAAGTGTGTTTGTTCCTCCATTTCAAATATAGTAGAGGTCCAGTAGATGGCAACAACGTATTAATAGTATATATTGTTGGTATATAGATGGTGCAAATGAATTAAATTGGCTGTGCATATCAAGGAGCACTGTGTTATTTACTATTATTCATACATGATATAATGCAGCGATATATTTTATGATACATATGAGTCTAAACCTGATGCCATGATACTGTCAGATGGTGCAATATAGCCTTTGGGGAAGTTAAAATATACTGTAGTATAGTTGAGTTGTGACCATTTCAGTAGCAGCGCAACAGTGGCAGAAGTAAAATAAGGTACAAATTATTGTGCGACCAATTTCAGTCTCCTAATGTTGTACTTTGAGCTGTATTAGGCTTTGGCCTACAGATCAGAAGGTTGTGAGTTCAAATCCCAGCATCGCCAACCTTCCATGCTTTGGTCCTTGGGCAAGACCCTTAACCTTCAACTGTCTCAATTGTTGGAGAAATGCATCAGCTCAATAAGTAAATGTAACTACTTTTGTGTTTTCTGTTCCATGTCAACAGCATTTTTAAGCAGTAATACATGCATTATACAACACGTTTTTGTGGTAGACCGACTATGATTCAGGGATTCATCTCAACTCTAGGTGTAAATTCTAGGTGTAGGTGCACATTTTCAATACAGCAAAAATAAGCATGGCCTGAATGTGTGTCTTAGGTTTCCATTTTCAATTCAACATAACAGGATATACATTTAACATGTATAGCAGTCAAATGTTTTTGAAATTCAGAACATTCAGATGTTTCTGAAATTCAGAACATTCAGATGTTTTTGAAATTCAGAACATTCAAATGTTTTTGAAATGAAATTCAGTTTGCGTTCAGACTCTTGGCAACATATATTGAAACAAAAAGCTGTGCATTAGAATGTAACAAAATTAAACATCACGCGCGTTATTGAATTCTGTGTTTTCCACTTCCCAAAGTGTTATTCCCGGGGTGATGTCTTTAACCCGGATTGAATAATCTGTGTAATGATGTCTTAAAGCAGAAATTGAGAGTGTTTGTGTGTGCTGTTAGCACATATTAGTGTGTATTGGCTCATGAAAAACAACATGCTTAGGTGAAGCCGGTTTTTTAAAAGCTTCTCCCGATTTGAGACAAAGAGGAAGCTGATTTTTCAGAAGAGGAAGTGTGGATTTGATTAAATTTAAATGTTTATTACACCTAATATTATTATGTTATTATGACTATTATGTTAAAGCCACAGTATGTCACTCGTACAGTATGCCTAATTTTAAACGCCCATAGTTTCAGAGCCTGACAGTGCCTCAGTTTGTGAACTGAGAGGCAGATTGTGTCTGATTCAGAGTAAAATATGTGATAATGAAATTTGAATCATTCACTCTGTGTGTGTGTGTGTGTGTGTGTGTGTGTGTGTGTGTGTGTGTGTGTGTGTGTTTTCAGGGTGTAAATGTAAGAGAGAAAGCCAAGCAGCTGGTGACACTTTTGAAAGATGAGGAAAGGCTACGGGAAGAGAGGATCCACGCGCTCAAGACCAAAGAGAAGATGGCACAGACCTCAAGTGGTGAGTCAGTCAGCTAATGACATTAAGAGCTGCTTCATATGCTAAAAGGGAAAGTGTGGCGATGTTTGTATTTAGCACAGTGTGAGGAAGAACACCACGCTTGGCCACATAAAGAAATGAATGCTTTTCAAACCATAATGCCTAGCTGTTTAACCCCCAGCGTCTTCGGCTCCCTCGGCTCCTACTTTAGGACTGCACTCGGGTTCGGAGGCGGAACAGGCGTGGCCACAGAGCTCAGGGGAGGAGGACCTCCAGCTGCAGCTGGCATTGGCCATGAGCAAGGAGGAGGCGGAGCAGGTAAAATTACTCACCCAATCAGCTGTCGCATCCTCTGGCAGATAGGTAAAACAGGCAATCAAAGATACTTATAAATGTATATTTTATAAATTGAGATTAATATCTAGCACTTGATGGATAAAGTTGGATTCATGAATAATGCAGATTTTATTTAGCAGGTCAGTTCTTGTAAAAAAAAAAAAAAAAAAAAAAGGTTTCAGATTTCATTTACATTTTACAGAAAGAACTCAGAACAGTTGTCTCAATGCAAATATTTCCAGTAAGCAAAAAAACTCAAAAATGCCATTTGAATATGAAAAGTAAAACATTAAATATTTTGTCTAGTCTGTATTACCGCAGCAATATATTTCAAATGTTTGTTTCTTCTGTAGTCTGAGAGCCTTATGAATAACCAGGTAAGGCTCCGTCATAAGAGGATAAACTAATGCAGACTAAATTATACGTTAAATCTATTTCATTTTGTTTGGAGGAAGCTTCACTTGAGCTTTTATTTCTGACACTGAACACAAAGCTTATAAAACTATTTGGTTTCTTTTGCTGATGTCATTTCAAATGACATTTTTAGGGCTTTTTTTTTTTTTTTTTTTTTTTTTTTTTTTTTTTTTTTTTTTTTTTTTTTTTTTTTTTTTTTACAGCATCCTTAGTCTTGTTCTGCTGTTGTCTCTACCTAACACTAACTAGTTTCAAATCCCCTCCCCAACCACTTTCACTTCTGCACTTGCTTTCTTACTCCCTACTTTCTCTCATTCTGTAGTAGTTTAGGGATCATAGCTAATGAGCTAAGGCCCTTCAACTTGTATAAGCCCCCACTCACTCACTCACTCACTCACTCACTCACTCACTCCTGTCCTTGCCCCCCCCCCCCTCTCCCCCAGACTAGTGCTGACCCTCTGGAGGATGCAGAACTCCGCTACGCGCTCACGATCAGCAAGGAGGCTCACCAAGAGGTCAGGGATCAAGGGTCACCCAGATCCCGGGTTTGAAAGCTGCTCCCGTATCGCTTTCTTGTGCACATTCCAAAATAGATTCAATCGCAAATCAAAAATCAATTTGGAATGGAGCCTCGATATACTTCAGCCTAATTTCACTGAACAATCAGTTTAAACTGTTAATAAGAAAAGGCTACAGAAGTTTAATCACAAAATAAGACCTTAAGACTGAATTCTCTCTTTTGCAATCGATGAACTTAAGTTTGTTGCTATAAATCATATATAATTATACCTAATTTGTGTAAGAAATGAAAGAATGCCATTAAACCGTCCACTACTGTAATTATTTCCTAATCCGATATAAAAGTTGCCTTAAATCTCATGAGATGTGTTTCCCAGATGTGTTGCCTCCTGGTGCTGTGTTTACTGTACTGATGTAATGATGGCATGTGATTGACAGGAGGAGCGTCTGCGCAGGGGAGATGATCTAAGGCTGCAGATGGCCATTGAGGAGAGCAAGAGGCAGAAAGCCAAACCTGAGGAGGTGTGTACATGAGTGTGTGTGAGTGGACGTGTAGTTGTCGTTCTTAAAGGATATGGAAAATATATAAAAGAAAAGAAATAATAATGAAACACACTCAGTTTTTGTTGCAATTGAGCAAAATCCCAGTGTAGCTCCTATCTTGGGTGAAATGTCCGGCTTGTCGCTGTTTTGGCGCCCGGGAACGAGCAGCACCGAGCCAGACACTTCACCCAGGAAGCACAGAGGCCTCGGCCGAAGAGCTGCGGTCCATCTTGATGGTGACGCTCACTTACTGAGATAGGAGCTACTGCGGGATTTTGCTCAATTGCAACAAAAAGTGAGTGTTATTATTTTGCTTTAAACGCACTAATGCCATAAGCTAAACTAAGATAATTGCCGCAGATAGACAGCCGCAATGACAAAGAGCACACACTGCTTCTCCTTCATCTCGTAGGATATGATGCATATATACACTGGTGAATTTTATATAAGATCTCTCTCCTTCCAGTATGTTTAATTTTAGCAGCAAGAAAACTGGTTTGTTGTCAAAAGTGGAATGCTAGTTGCACCACCCATGTTACTATGGCAACCGGTAGTAGGAACGCCTATTGGCAACTCCATAGTACAGCGACTGGCGACTTGCAGCGATAAAATCGCTGTATATGTGAACGTACCTTCATACTTGCTTTTAACTACACATACGTGTATGCAAGATGGCTGTCACATGTATCCTGCAGTCACTTGTACGCATCCTCAGAAATGAATGTGACACATCTGCATGGTGCAATCCCAACGTTAATAGTGATGCCGACATAGCACCATGTGATACTGTGTCTTTTAGAGGTTGACCGATAATGCATTTTACTGATACAGATAACCAAGTTGTGTGGTACCTGCTGATAACCGATTAATCAACTGATGGTTTTTAAAATTGATACTGAATGAAAACAACACTCAAAGTAAATTATTGCTGAATTTATTACAAAAATAAACAGTACTGACTGTACCATAAAAATGTACTGCACTTTTTTTAATGAAATAAATAGAAAATATGAATATATACTCCAAATAACCATAAAAATAGAGACAACCAAAATGTATTTAAAAAAAACAAAAAAAAAAACACTTCAAATAACAACAAAATTTGTCAGTAATAGTTTTTATTTCACCTCTAGAGGCTGCTCTCGTACTGTTTAACAGACCCTTCTCTGCCGCTCCTGCAACGGACGCAACCGGAAAAAACTATCGGTGTGGATTTTTGCTGATAACCGGCAATCAGTTATCGGTTTAGGCTGATTAATCGACCTCTAATGTCTTATCTTTCGACCTCTAGTGTCTACACCTGAATCAACAAACTAATGTTGTGTCTCAAATCACATACTTGTGTACTATTCTATTTTGAATGAATTTTGAAAACCCCTCATGCAGCCTTTAAACCTACCAAAAGCTCTGTTTTGTTTACCATTCTTTTAGATTAGTAAATACTTTTGAATGTTAAGTCAGAGTTTTTGATTTGAGACACAGCACGTGACTACAACCTCACAGTCGGCAGCAAGTTTTAAAGATAAACGGAGCTTGTCAGTGTGTTTAATGTCACTGTACAGCCGTGGCCAAAAGTTTTGAGAATGACACAAATATTAATTTTTACAAAGTCTGCTGCCTCAGTTTTTATGATGGCAATTTGCATATACTCCAGAATGTTATGAAGAGTGATCAGATGAATTGAAAGTAATTTCAAAGTCCCTCTTTGCCATGAAAATGAACTTAATCCCAAAAAAACATGTCCACTGCATTTCAGCCCTTCCACAAAAGGACCAGCTGACATCATGTCAGTGATTCTCTCGTTAACACAGGTGAGAGTGTTAACGAGGACAAGGCTGGAGATCACTCTGTCATGCTGATTGAGTTAGAATAACAGACTGGAAGCTTTAAAAGGAGGGTGGTGCTTGAAATTATTGTTCTTCCTTAGTTAACTATGGTTACCTGCAAGGAAACACGTGCAGCCATCACTACTTTGCACAAAAAGGGATTCACAGGCAAGGATATTGCTGCTAGTAAGATTGCACCTAAATCAACCATTTATCGGATCATCAAGACCTTCAAGGAGAGAAGTTCAACTGTTGTGAAGAAGGCTTCAGGGTGCCCAAGAAAGTCCAGCAAGCACCAGGACCATCTCCTAACGTTGATTCAGCTGCGGGATCGGGGCACCACCAGTGCAGAGCTTGCTCAGGAATGGCAGCAGGCAAGTGTGAGTGCGTCTGCACGCACAGTAAGGCGAAGACTTTTGGAGGATGGCCTGGTGTCAAGAAGGGCAGCAAAGAAGCCACTTCTCTCCAGGAAAAACATCAGGGACAGACTGCTATTCTGCAAAAAGTACAGGGATTGGACTGCTGAGGACTGGGGTAATGTCATTTTCTCTGATGAATCCCCTTTCCGATTGTTTGGGGCATGTGGAAAAAAGCTTGTCCGGAGAACAAAAGGTGAGCGCTACCATCAGTCCTGTGTCATGCCAACAGTAAAGCATCCTGAGACCACTCATGTGTGGGGTTGCTTCTCAGCCAAGGGAATGGGCTCACTCACAGTTTTGCCTAAGAACACAGCCATGAATAAAGAATGGTACAAAAACATCCTCAGAGAGCAACTTCTCCCAACCATCCAAGAACAGTTTGGTGATGAACAATGCCTTTTCCAGCATGATGGGGTACCTTGCCACAAGGCAAAAGTGATAACGAAGTTGCTCGGGGAACAAAACATCAACATTTTGGGTCCGTGGCCAGGAAACTCCCCAGACCTTAATCCCATTGAGAATTTGTGGTCAATCCTCAAGAGGCGGGTGGACAAACAAAAAACCCACAAACTCTGACAAACTCCAAGCATTGATTATGCAAGAATGGGCTGCCATCAGTCAGGATGTGGCCCAGAAGTTGATTGACAGCATGCCAGGGCGAATTGCAGAGGTCTTGAAAAAGAAGGGTCAACACTGCAAATATTGACTTTTTGCATAAACTTCATGTAATTGTCAGTAAAAGCCATTGACACTTATGAAATGCTTGTGATTATACTTCAGTAACAGTTAGTAACATCTGACAAAAAGATCTAAAAACACTGAAGCAGTAGACTTTGTGAAAATTAATATTTGTGTCATTCTCAAAACTTTTGGCCACGGCTGTACATGAAATCACTAAACATTACAGTTTGCCTTGGTAAAACCTGATGTACATGGATGTTTTGGCTCTGATGTTTTGGCCATCTAGTGAATGTCGGTTTTCATTCTCCAAATGTACATAAGATGGGCATGTGTGTGAATAATGCTGTGCGCATTGCTGCTGCTTCTGCCCACACATGCAGGGTCATGCGTCAAGTATTTACCAGTGTTAATACAACAGCAATTTGTTAGTGCTTTATTTATTTAATAAAGGCATGTAGTTTTTTCCGTTACAAGTTTATAAGACAAAAATGCAGTTTGTTATTGAGAAACTGCAAAATGCAACTTTCTGTGTATTTAGACTTTGCCATAGTGGAAAACAAAAGGAACAGCTTTACATCTGATGGTTACAGTCACTGTTATAGAAAATTTATCCACACCTTCTGACCAATCACATTTGAGATTTCAAAAGCATTGTGATATAATACTATCAATTATTATGTTTACTGTCTGTTTTTTATTAGCTACACTTACTCCCAATATCACACAGCCAATATGTATCACCATATCACACAGCCCTACTCCAGAACCATGATTAAGTCTTGTGCTGTTCTTTTTCTCCTCTCTCTTCTCAGTCCTCCCTGATGGAGCTGAGTGCTGTAGACCCGTGGGGAGGTCCAGCAGCTCCAGGCTCCACTGATCCATCTCCTCCTCCGTCGGTGACCCCTGCCCCTTCAACAGGACCCTGGGGCCACAGCGACCCCTGGGGGGCAGCGTCCCCTGCCTCTCCCCCCAGTACTGACCCATGGAGGGGTGGGCCACCTTCAGTAGCCCCTCCCCCAGACCCATGGGGGGAATCTTCCGCAGTGAATTCTGACCCCTGGGCATCTACAGGTGAGTGAAGAGCACGTAATAGCGCTTCTTCACAGGACGGAGCGACATGACGTTTGTGGAATTTGGTTTCCATTCTTACTGAGATAACATGCAAGGTGAACCAGGACTTGCAGGTGTAACTAAAAAATAGTGCAGACTATAGTAATAGGCTAGAGTAGTGTTTTGTGTTTCATAAAAAAAAAATTATGGCAGTAATTTAAATTATTTAAGCGGTTTACCATATATAAAAAGTCTACACACCCTTGTTAAAATCCACATTTTTGTGAATAAATACGAAAACCAAAAAATACGAAACCAAGGTAAATCATGTCAGATCTTTTCCATTTTAAAATGATAACAAAATGTAACAAAATTAAAATGAAAAACAAATAGAAATGTTTTGGAGGGGGGGGGGCATACAGTAACCTGGTTACACAAGTGTGAACACTCCAGATTAACCAATCACATTCAAACTTGTGTTCAAAAGCCATTATCGTACACCTGTCCTCAATGAAGTGATTCTGATTAACCCCCAAATGAAGATCAGCCTTTTCTGTAGGATTTTCTTTACATCATCTTGGTTTCATCCGACCGCTGAAGCAATGGTCCTCAAAGAACGTTCAAAGCATATACGTTCTCTCATTGTTGAAAGATATGGATCAGGAGAGGGGTACAAAAGAATTTCAGAAACATTAGATGTACCATGTAACACCGTGAAGACCATCATCAAGAAGTGGAGAAAATGTGGCACCACAGTGACATTACCAAGAACAGGATGTTCCTTCAAAAATGATGAAAGGACAAGAAGAAAACTTATCAGGGAGACTGCCAGGAGACCTACAGCAAGAATTAAAGTTGCTACAGGAATATCTAGCATGTAGATGTCGCTCCCTGCATGGGACAGCAATCTGTTGTATTCTTCACATGACCAAACTGCAGGACTTTCCCTTTATCATGTTTTATAATGGAATTAGAATCATTAGACGAACAGAAAGATGTGACTTCTCACATTACAAGATGCTTAATTATTCTAAATATATGGTAAATCTCACTGAAGATTTCATGGAGTGGGACAAATGTGCAAAACATTTTAATTTCATTTAAAATTAGGGATGGCACACACTCTCTTCCCTGTCAATCACATTGAAACTAGGCAATCGTGGGTGTCTGTGAGCTCGTGTATACAGAAGGGGGCCGGTGAGAGCTTTGCTTACCATGTGACGGTTCTCTCTAACGCAGCGTGAGCAGCAGTTCAAAAAGATGCAGTTGGCTGTCTTCACGTGTCTTGGAGGAAGCACCTGTTAGCTTTCACAATCCACAGTTGGTCACTTGCTGGAGTAAAAGAATACTTTTGAACCTCAGTGTATTTCAGCTTCAGAGTGAAATGTTGTCCACCATTTCATCCTTGTGTGTTTACCCTGCGTTTACCGTTCCTTTGTTGTTGCCCTACCATCATTCTGACTTTGATACAAATACCTGGTGTAGCATTGTGAATCTTGATGCGAAAAAAACAAACAAACAAAAAAACTCCACACACACACAGACTGTCACTGAACAACCAAAATTCAGATTGTTAACGCTAAATTACAACACTTTCTTTTTACAGACGTCTTCATAAGTTAAATAAAGCCAAAAGTCAAAGATTGAGCCAAACAACTCGCATTCAGCCAAAGCCCTCTTCGATCCACGTGCGTCGAACATGAGTACAGCTAAAAGGTCTCATTTACCAACAAACATCACTGTGAAAGACCGTGCAATTGCAATTTCAGCAGTTCAAGTAGTTTTCCAAAGAAAAATCCTGTACGGACTGATTGCAGTGCATAAATGATACTTGATTACATGGCATTAACTATCGTTTGTTTTCCCTTCTACTAGAATAGAACAAAAGTACCAAAATGTATCAAAGTTTCGATTCATCGTGTGACTCTAGTCTGCATGTGTGTGCTTCTCGACCTCTGATCCTTTCATCTGTCCTCCCCAGCCGTGACCCCTCCTAGTACAGACCCCTGGGCTCCGTCAGTGTCTGCAGCCCCAACCTCACTCTCAGGGTCGTCCGATCCCTGGGCTGGGGAAGGGGTTGCCCCTGCAAGTGATGCTCTGACCTCTGACCCCTGGAGTGGTTCCACTAAACACACAAATGGCACAGGTACACATTACAACACATAATGTCAACCATGTAAGGAGGACCTAGGAATAGCTCAGATAGCGCTTGCTTCCAGGACTCGACAAATGGCAATTGCAAACTGTTCTTTGAACATATAATAAAAAAGAAAGGTGGACCAATCAGGCATCATTTTGTCAAAGGATATGACTCATTTACTGTATAACCCATTCGTCTTGTTAAGCCTTGTGTTTATAATAATTGCCATCTAGTGTGTCCAGGATTTCCTGATTTTCACAAATAAAATACTAATACTAAGATAACTATATAGCCAGTTTTTATACATGAATCATTAGTTTTTTTATGATGAAACCTGCTTGATCCAACTGTTTGTTCTAGCTACTGCTTCCTGTTTGCTGGCTTACCAATTTAGAAAGCCCATACTTTACTCCATCGAAAATGTCAGTGCTTTGCTCAACATGTTTTTTGCTTATTTGTTTCAAGCAAAATTCAAAATTTTGCCCAAATCACAAGAATGTGATGCTGAAATGATTCTGTGCCACCCATGGTCTCCCAAAAAAAGGCAATAAAGCTTCTGTTGGCATTTATCTCACGGAGGAAACAGGTACAGTGTTTTGAAAAGCAGGTTATAAAATTGGCTATATAAAATTTTGGTCAGAAATCTGGCATGTATTAATTTTAAAATACAAACCTCCACAGACCTTATCGTGTGTTCATGCTTTCTGCCCCTTCCCAACCCCCTTCCCACCCCCCTCCACACTTCAGTACCTCATGTTCAGGCTTATTACCTGCTCAGCATGTGGGAGGCAGCACAGATCAATTATTAAAAATCCTCTCTTCCTGTTTATCACTCTGGCCCATCCTGTCTCACTTCTTACTTTCTTACAGGAGATCCAGACAGGAGAGGCTCCACAGTAACAGGCAGTGATGCAGGTGGTGGAGGAAGCACAGGCTCTCCAGTGCCATTTGACCTCTCATCACTCGGCTCCTCTCTGCCGGTTCGGAAAACGCCGGAGTCGTTCCTGGGGCCCAACGCAGCACTGGTGGATCTGGACTCCCTTGTGTCATCCAAACCCAAACCCAGACAGACCCCTCCCACCATGACTTCATCTCACAACCCTTTTCTTCAGTCACAGAGTAGGCACTCAGAATGGGAGCACTTGTTTGTGGAATCAGTGGTTTTGCACTTTTGGTTATTTAGTCCAACTTCAGTCACAAAAAATATGGCATAATGGCAGAGGCTGGCTTTGAGTTTTAGGGAAAATGGATAATGATGTGGCGAAGAGTGTGGTAGCTTCATAACTATGTCCTGGTATATTGTGGACAGTGAACAGTGGCTTGGCTGTACTGTACATGTTGAATCATACTACAGATCTCTAATAAATAAGTCATGCACACTGTATCTTTTCATTTTCTCACAGGCCCCTCACCTGCACCAGGTATGGCAGTCACTCCAGGCAGCACAATTTCCAGCCGGGGCGTGTCGCCAACGCCAGCTTCATCTTCAAACCCATTTGGTGTGACCCCAATGGCCTCCATTTCCCCTCAGCCTTCCTCGCTTGGTCTAAGCCAGCTACGTACCAGCCCTGTCCCTCCTAACCCTATGTTGAGCCAAATGCCTACAATGGGAATGGTTCAGCCAGGGATGAGCATGCCAGGAATGGGGGTTCCTATGGCGGCCCCCGGCATGAGCATGAGCATGGGAATGGTACAGTCCAGTCCGATGGGAATGCCTTTCAGTGGAATTTCTCCCATGGGCCCTGCGGGAAACTCCTTGCTGATGGGCTCAGGCGGAGTCGCTCAGCCAGCACTGGTTTTGGGTGGCCCATCAGGAGTAGGTGGGGTTATGGGTGCCGGAGGATCTGTGACAGGGGGAGGGGCTACAGGCTCAAGCACCAATCCGTTTCTTTTCTGAGAAATTTCATGGCTCCCCTTCTGACCTTTCCACTTGAAAAACTGCCCTATCAACACAGTTTGCAGCACGAGAAAACGTGTAAACATCATTATATTTAAAGCATTTCAGATCTCACTTTATTCCATTTCATTTTGCTTTTTAAGAAATAAGAGGTAGCGGGAGAGGTAAAGGTCTGTTTCATTTTAGTTATTTTTGTTCTTGTTTGTTTTGGGGGTCTTGACATGCGCATGTATGATTGAGAAGGGTCATTGCGGTTGTGTAAAAATAATTATTTTATGGCACAGAAATTGAAGAACCGAATGACAGAAGAAAGGGGGGAGAGAAATTAGCCACTAATAAACTGGTAATGAATGAATGAATCACCCACACCTCCTTACTCTAGAAGTAGTAGTGACACTTGGAGTGTGCATGAAGGAGCACTTAAATTCCCTGGACTGAGATCAGATCGTCTTTGCATTGCAGCCACATCTCTGGTCAAACCGGGTGTATTACTTTTAATTTAATTCAATGTGTTTTTTTTTTTTTTTTCTAATTTATTATCGTTTTCCTCCTGGGATCAAATAACCGAGGAAAATTACTTTTGAAATACAGCCATTGAATGCGATGCCTGGTTAAACATTTTTTACCCTGTGACATTTCATTGCAGACTGATACACATCTGGGTTGAGACAGAAAGGTTGCGTGTCCAGTCTGTCCATGTACCCTAACGCCGTGTTTATTACATAAAACCTCATCTGTGGGGGATTTGTGTCTGCATTACAGTGACACTTTTCAGTGCTCGTCCACGAAGGCATCTGTATTTAGTGTTGATGTCCTTTTATTCGTTTTCTTTCACAATTGTTTTTGTTGTGACTTGAAGCATTAGTCAGAACTGTCAGATGGGACACACGATTTTATTCTCACATGGCACCGCCCACCTACTCTTTTTCCTGTACGTTTCTGAAACAAAAATGGGTGGGTGGACTTTAAACGCTTCTAAAATTGTGACCTGGCGGAACCATTTGCGGAAATTGAAATGAACAAATTTGGGGGACTGAATAACAATCCGTGCTGTTATTCTTAATTTACTTTTGATGAATTATTTTATATATGAAGATCTCTTATACTGGGTAAGCTAAAAGATTATGGTGTTGACTGTGAATATTCACATTTCAAAAAATGGAGGAAGAAAAAATAAATGTAAAAAAAAAATTTCAAAATAAAAAAAAATAAAAAAGGTGTTTGGTTTTTCTGTTTTGGGTGTTCCATTACAACAGTCAGGACCAGACGTTCTTACACGTGTCATCATTTTTGAGCTGTACTTTTTATTTTGATGCAAGGCACAGTATATTATGATGCCCGGTTTATTTAGGTAAAATTCAGGAAGTTGATATTTGCAAAGGAAGTGTGCTAAAGTAATTGAAGACAGTTGAAAACATTGAACTGTTTTCATACATAATATTCAGTCAAAATATATTGAAGGAGCCCTAGCCACCTACTAGACTTAACAGCTTTACATTTAGTGAGCTTAGCAAAAAAAAGAAGAAAAAAAATCATTAACATACAAAGAACTTTCAAGTACAACAATAATAAAAAAAAATGTATAACTAGTTAAAATAGTGAATTAATCTGAAAAGCCTACATCTGCATCAAGCAAAAATGTTAGCTGGTGAATAGTAACTAAGGATGTTTTATTTCCATTATTTTGCTTGCTTTGTTTGCAGTGGGGGGAATAGAAACAGGCTCTAGCTTGTACAGAATAGTCT
This sequence comes from Cranoglanis bouderius, assembly GCA_023630585.1. Lineage (NCBI taxonomy): Eukaryota > Metazoa > Chordata > Actinopteri > Siluriformes > Cranoglanididae > Cranoglanis > Cranoglanis bouderius. Next base: position 15,760,854 of record CM042544.1, read on the forward strand.
GACCTCAGACATATGTTTTCTATTGTATATGGTCAGTGGTGTCTTGATTTGATTCTCGATGCATTTTAGACAATGTATACTATTTGGTGGATGATTTTGGAAAACTGCCCAATTCAGAGCACAGCAGACAGCATTTCATGTCTTACACAGACCTCCAAATATTTCTAAACAATTACCAGTGGAATAATTTATGGATAGTAACAGTTGTTCACCTCAATTTAAGGTATCTAAATGCATCCAGGTTAGCCGGCCGACTTTAATTTCTCCTGTTTGTGGTTTAAAAGAAAAACACTACTACTGCTAGAACGTAGCAGCTTAAGCAGCTCATGACCATAGATTTTGGTGGAGCAGGACATCATTAATAATGGCATAGCCTCAAACAAAATTACGTTGAGAGACTATACCACTTGACTTGTGCTATAGAAAAGCACCATAATGGGCAACTGTGAGTCAACAACATTCAGTCAAGCTTATAGTCTAGCACCAGAGAGACATTTTTCTCATTTTTTCCCTTCTTTTTCTCAGCCTTTGCATGGGGAACAAGGCCACATTTCTCATGTACAGACATTACCTACTCCATAACCCCCCTTTTCCTCTCCCGATCTATGCCATATAATCATAAAATAGAAATGGTTCTGTACATCATGGATACACTGCCTGTGCTTACTTACTTACTTTGCCTTTGTTTGTAGAAATGTATTAGATTTAATTACAGTTACTTGCTACAAAACAATACATAGTATTAGATCTAACTAGCCCAATTTGGTGTACAAACCATGTGCCTTGTAACTGTGTTATTAACTGTCCTGTCTGCTGCTCCTCCCTGAGCATGGGGCAGTGGAATTCCTTCCCCAGTGGGCCTCTATTAGCACTTGTTGTAGTTCCCATTTTTGACCAGTAGGTGCAACAAAAGCTCTGTGGTGCTAAATGGATAGTAAACATGATTTTGAAAGGTGAACAACTCACTGGAACGTCACTTATATATGTCAAATAGCAATGTTTTGAGGAACATTTGAGGAAATTAGTATTTCAACGGAATTTCAAATGTATGATGTTTTGAATGAGGATTTGCTGAATAGCTAATATACACTGACGAGCCAGCCACTACATATAACAAACATATACTTGAATTTTATGTTTTCAGATTTCAAACAAAAGATCTCATCTTGATAAATAAATCTTTGCAGTATTTCAAATTGTTCCACAAGTCCACAAAATCCATGACGTATTCACACAATCAGTGAATCCCAATCAAAGTCATCCTGAATCTCTTCACTGTTGCTGTGGAGATGCTTCATCGTAGGTCGGTTTTGAGGCGTCAGAGGTTGTGCTTGAATAGCTACGGATGACAGAACAGTGTAACGTTAGACTCGGCTTGAAACACACAGGGTGAAAGATTATTCTTCTCTCTTGACATTTCAAAGCCTCTGCAAGATCCAATGTGTAAAAGTCAGTTGCAGTAGGTTAAAATGCATGCTACAGACATAACAAAAGCATCAACAGTACAGGAAATATCACAATAATTCCTTTTACCATGATGATTATGTACTGATTCATTCATTATTTTTAGCAGGTTGATTACTGTAACAAGTCTTCACCTTGTTGAATTTTATTTTGCAAATAGATCTCAAAAAAACTGCAACGACTCCAGAATTATTGGTACCTATGAAAATGAGCAAAAATAAATATCTAAAACAATAGCTTATATTATTATTATTATTACTATTATTATTATTACTATTATGAAGAAGAAGAAGAAGGGAAGCCGTTATTGAGTGATATTTCGAGCATAAACATATTAGGACTGTAGTTTTATTTTAGAGCAGTATTTTTTTTTAAACACAAAGTTTTATTAAGCAGTGCATCCTTCTGTTCTACAAAATGCAGGTTTCAAAATGATCGCAACCTTTACAATCAATTATTTTAGTTACACCACTAAACTCTTGCTGTAATGTCTAATAATGTTGGAGACATTTATTGAGGGATCCTGCTCAACACTGTAAAAAAAATTATTCACAATTTCTTGTTAAATAATACACTCACCGAACATGTTATTAGGAACATCTGTACACCTACTCATTCATGCAATTATCTAATTAGCCAATTATGTGGCAGCAGTGCAATGCATAAAATAATACAGATACAAGTCAAGCGCTTCAGGTGATGTTCACATCAACCATCATAATGGGGGGGAAAAAATGTGATCTCAGTGACTTTAACCGTAGCATGGTTGTTGGTGCCAGTTGGGCTGGTCTGAATATTTCAGATCTGAAACTGATGATCTCCTGCGATTTTCATGCACAACACTCTAGAGTTTTATGGAATTAAATCTGTGCCAAAAGTATTGAAATTAACTTTTCAAGAACCGAACAAAAAAATACAATGAGAAAGAAGAAAAACACTGAAAACAGTGAACTCAGTGGCAAAAATTTAACATGGTCTTCAAATAAACAGCATTCTTTATTAACAGTTTTCTAAGCTTTGTTTCAATGACGAAGCTCTGTGCCGCTCCTGAGAGCTCATCTCGAAAAAATAGTTCTATGAGACTACCCAAACCTCAAATATTAATTACGAACTAATATACTGACTAAGTAAACACTATAACTATACAGAGAACCGCATCCAAAACGCTCTCCAAAATTCTCTACTTCCTGTTCAGGGAGCTGTCGATCCAAATCTCACTAGCCAATGAGAGTAAATCACCGCTAAGCCCTGCCCACATGTGAGATTTGTGCCAGAATGGCAAACGTAAACTTGCCGAGCGTAAATGAAAACATTGAAAGCGTAAACAACATGAATGGCAGCGCATTCATAAACCATGATTAGTAAAAACAAAGCTTAGAAAACTGTTCACAAAAGAATGCTGTTTATTTGAAGACCATGTTAAATTTTTGCCACTGAGTTCACTGTTTTCAGTTCTTTCAGAGTGTTTTTCTTCTTTCTCATTGTATATTCCATATTTTTCAATATGTTCAATATTTTTGGCACAAATTTAATTCCATAGAGTTTACTCAGAATGGTGAGAAAGAATAAAAAAACACCTCCATTGAACAGCAATTCTATGGGTCAGAAATGCCTTGTTGATGAGAGAGGTCAGAGGAGAATGGCCAGACTAGTTTGAGCTGACAGGATGGCTACTGTAAGTCAGATAACCATTCTTTACAACTGTGGTGAGCAGAAAAGCAACTCAACTTTGGGTCAAAAGACAGGAAGGCTACAATCATTCAAATAACCACTCTGTACATCTGTGGTGAGCAGAAAACACATCTCAGAATGCACAACATGCTGAAACTTAAGGTGGATGGGATACAAAAGCAGAAGATCACACTGTGTTCCAATGTTGTCAGTCAAAAACAGGAATCTGAGTGGGCACAGGCTCACTGAAACTGGGCAGCTGAAGATGGGAAAAACATTGCCTGGTCTTCATCCAATCTTCAGCTGTCAAGTTTTGATGAGCCTTTGCCCACAGTGAATGAGCAGGTGTACAGGTGTTCTTATAAATCATCTAGAAGTGACCAAATCTCTAGCTCAGTGCATAGTCTTACCATTGGAAGGCAGAGGCTGGCTAGCAGCTAGCTGGGTTTCAAGGTTCCTCTGTGAATTCTGACTATGGCTCTGAGGAGTCAGAGTTTTCCTGTGGCACTGAACAGGTGGACCACCGCTACAGTGCGGGAGCTGGGGAGGTAAGCTAAGTGGAGAGGGCTGTGTTAAATGCGACAGAGGTGGATGAGTGGCAGACTGCGTGTTGGTAAGAGGTGAAGTTAACGAGCTCAGAGAGGACGGGCTGCCTGACTGTGAGCCAATGATACCCCTGTGAGTGAAGAAGCGGTTCAGCGAATCACAAAGCGAGGTGAAGAGAGCTGGATCCAGCGCCCAGTCACAGAGTTCTGCTTGACGCATGCTCTCTACCAGGTCTGAAATACAAAAGGAATCGTGTCTAACAGTATATAAATACAATGCAAAACACTATGCAATGCTTTTTTTCCCCCTTATATTATCTTATAATGCTACTGGCAAACTCACCAGGGTGATTGGTGAGATCTATATTAGACCAGTCCAAACTGTTGGCAATTCTGAAGCTCTCTCTTAAAGACTCAGCATTACTGAACCAGTCTGCAGGAACTGAGTAAATCAAAAAAAGAGTGGCTATGAACTTTTTTTGAGAAATTGAGAAACTGTTAGGAATAAACACACAAAGACACTTTGTTGCACTTACCGTTGTTATGTAGCAGTCTGTCAGGCTCAGCGTTAGCCTGTGGGTTTTGATTAGAAGTGAAACTCTGGTTAATGTTAGGGGTGAGGTTGGTACCAGTGTTCACACTGGCGATCATGTGTGTGGGTGGATTGGTGCTGGGGCAGTGGTGAGGTGACAGAGGTGGCAGCGTTGGTGTGTGGAGCGGTGCAATGTCACTCGGTATTCCAAGAAGACTGGTGGCATCCGCTGCAAGAGAGAGAGAGAGAGAGAGACAAAAGTTAGTGTCACTATCTATTGTTCTACCAAGAATCCTTGTTAATCTTCTGTGCATAGTGGTTTTGCAATAATATTCAACACCCTGGAATTTATTAGATTTGTCAGATATTCTTCCTGTCAGGATTTTTATTCAGTTGCATCACACCACCCAAGCACTACCTAGACACGGCCTTCCCTCAAATCCAACCCTCAAGACTGGTGAGGGAAGCCATAGTGAGGCTAACTCTGAAGGAGTTACAGAATCCAGTGGATGAGAGTGAAGTGAAGATGCACCACACAACCACTTCAAGAGGACTCTAAGGACTCTGAAAGGGTGGCTAGAAAGAAATCATTGCTCAAAAAGAGCCAAATACAGTGGGTATAGAAAAGAATCACCCCCCTTTAAAATAATCACATTTTGTTGCTTTTCAGCTTAAAATGAAGACGGACACAGTTTTTATTTTATCCAGCTGTATTTAGCTGTATAATTTAGCTATATTTAACTGTATAAGCATGAGTGACCCAATGAAGATGTTTTTTTCCATCCCTATAGTGAAATATGGTGGTGGTAGCATCATGCTCTGGAGACACTTCCATCCTCAGAACCTAGGCTTCTTGTCAAACTTAAAGGGAGAAGGGATGGACATACAGTAGGGTATTACAAGAGAACCTGCTTCAGTCTGCTAAAAAAAAAATAATAATAAAGCTTAGAAGATACTTCACCTCTGAACAGGATAATTGTCCAAAACAAAACAAGGCCAACGCAATGCAGGAGAGATTAAAAGCAAAAAGGTTCTACAGCAGCCAAGTCAAAGTCAAGTTCTGAATCAGAATCAGAATCTGTGGCACTGTTTGAAAATTGCAGTTAACAAACAACATCCAAAGAACCTGGAGTAAATTTGGCAGGAAGAATGGGCAAAAAAATCACTTCTAAACTGTGTGCAAAGCTGGTAGGAACTTATCCCAATAGACCTAAAGCTGTTATTGCATAAAAAGGTGGTTCTACCAACTACTACTCTGAAGGGGCTGAATACTTAATGCAAGCAGCATTTTTCTTTCTTTCTTTTTTTTTTTAGATTAAAGATCTGCTGACAAATAATGAATTTTGACTATTTACTTTAAGAGCATATTGGTTTGCAATTAAAAAAAAAATCTGACTTCTACAATCTGTGTAAATGTCATTTGTAATCCAGACTAATCTAATGACTTTTAAGGGGTTGAATACTTTTGCAAGGCACTGTATTTTTTTCCCTTTCTCTGAAACTTCCTCTGAGTCCTGTATTTATGATGCATTATAAATGTATTTTAATGTGTTATTTATCTTACATAATATCTGCCATAAACCTGTATAAATGCTCATAAGTAGTTAGTTATTGTACATGCACAACATTCTACAAAGCATGAGTGTGTGACTTTATAATGTCACATTGCATAGTGCATTATAATACTTTATAATGCGAAATTATAATGTGAAAAAGTATTTAAATGTGTTCAAAAGATGCCATTTTATGAACAGATACAGTGCTGTGAAAAAGTATTTGCCCTGATTTCTTCTGGTTTTGTGTATATCTCATACTAAATAGTTTAAGGTCTTCAAACGAAATACAACATAAAACAAAGGCAACCTGAGTAAACACACAATACACTTTTTATTTATTTATTGAAGCAAAAAAAACAAAACAAAAACATGATCCAACACTTATCACCCGTGGGAAAAACGAATTCCCCACTTAAACTTAAAATCTGGTTGTGCCAGACCTGATAACTGGAGATCAGTCTTTCACAGCGCTGTGGTGGAATTTTGGCCCACTCTTCTTTGCGGAACTACTTTAGTTCAGCCACACTGGAGGGTTTTCGAGCATAAACTGCCTTTGTTTTATCTTAGATTTTGTTTTGATTTCTGAAACAATTTAGTATGGGACAACCTAACCCAGGCACACTGGGTGTGAGGCGGGAATACACCCTCAATGGGATGTAAATGCAGGGCACCATACACACACATATTCTCACCATAGGGGCAATTTAATGTAGACAAGCTGGAAACTTCTGCACAAGACCCTCGCAAGCTCCACAACATCTTTTCTTCACTACTCAACCCACCGGCTTCTCCTGCATGGTCCTCCCTGACTGCTGAGGACTTTGCCACTTTTTATGATGGGAAGATTGAAAAAATCTACCAGACCTTCACTTCCACCCTAACTCCTACACTACCCACTGAGGATTCCTCTTCTCCTTCTCTGGCACATTTTTCTAATCTGGCATCAGAAAAGATCCTGCAGGTCATCTTGTCCTGCAATCCTACCACCTGCCCTTCCACAATGCTCCACACCATCTCACAATACCTCCTCCCCTACATCACGAATATCATCAATGGCTCCATATCATCTGGTCATGTACCAACTGCATTCAAGAGAGCAAGGGTTATTTCCATCCTGAAGAAACCCACTCTGGATCCCTCTGACATTGACAACTACCGACCAGTATCACTTCTCTCTTTTCTTTCTAAATTCCTCGAATGCACTGTTTACAATCAACTGTCTTTCTATATCTCACAGAACAACCTCCAAGATCCCAACCAGTCTGGCTTCAAAGCGACACATTCCACAGAGACTGCCCTTTTGGCTGTCACTGAGAAGCTACATGCTGCTAGATCGGCCAAACTGTCATCAGTCCTCATCCTCCTTGACCTTTCAGCAGCGCTTGACACAGTCAATCACAAGACTCTCTTGTCCACCCTCAAGAGTCTCGGAATTCGTGGTGCAACATGGCAGTGGTTTGCTTTCTGACCTGGAAGGTCGCTCATACCAGGTAACGTGGAGGGGATCCACATCTGCTCCCTGCAGACTCTCCACTGGTGTCCCACAAGGCTCAATACTTGGTCCTCTACTGTCCTCCCTCTATACTCGATCTCTTGGTGAGGTCATATCCTCACATGGGTTCTCATACCACTGCTATGTGGATGACACTCAACTCATCCTCTCCTTCCCTCCCTCTGATCCTCTTATTTTTGCTCGGATCTCAGCATGTCTAGCAGACATCTCATCATGGATGGCAGCTCATCGGCTGAAACTTAATCCCAGCAAAACTGAACTCCTGTTCATCCCAGGTGATTCATCACCATGTCAGGATCTTATGATCTCCCTGGACAACTCTCTGATTCCCCTTTCGGTTACTGCACGCGACCTCAGGGTAACCATGGACAATCAACTGTCCTTTTCCTCTCACATTGCAAATCTGACACACTCATGTTGATTTCTCCTTTACAACATCAGACGTATTCGTCCATTTCTATCCATACAGGCCACCCAGGTGCTGGTTCTGTCTCTTGTCATTTCGAGACTGGACTACTCACTCCTGGCAGGTCTGCCTCTGAGAGCCAATCGACCCCTGCAACTGATCCAGAATGCAGCTGCTCGACTTGTTTTCAACCTTCCTAAATTCTCCCACACCACTCCACTGCTACGTTCCCTCCACTGGCTTTCTGTAGCTGCCTGCATCAGATTTAAAACACTGATGCTTGCCTACAAAGCCAAAAATGGACCAGCACCCACTTACTTCAAATCACTTATCACACCCCGCACTGCACCACGCTCTCTCCGATCGTCTAGCACAGCTAGACTGGTGACACCATCTCTTAGGGTACAAGGAAGGCATACATCAAGACTCTTCTCTGTTTTGGCACCTAGGTGGTGGAATGAACTTCCCCTAGATGTCTGAACAGCTGAGTCACTGGCAGTCTTCAAACGACGTCTAAAGACCTACCTCTTCCTAAAGTACTTAAATTAGCACTTTTCATTAATAAAAAATTGTGTTGTCTGTGTGTTTCTCTTACCATATTACCTTCCAACAGAGTTTTTAGACTGATGGTATTCTTAGACCGTGACCTAGTGAACCAGTATCGGGATGTATTTGATGATAGAGACTCTAAGCACTTCTGTAAGTCGCTCTGGATAAGGGCGTCTGCCAAACGCCGTAAATGTAAATGTAGACAATCCACCTACTGGCATGTTCTTGGGAGGTGGATGAAACCAGAGAATCCAGATGAAACCCACTCGCACACAATGAAAAACATGCTAAATTCTGCACTAACAGTTACCAGAACTCAGGATCAAGCCATGTGCTATGCGATGGCAAATCTCAAAATTGTATAAAAATAAGAGAAATTTGGAATAAAGGCAGTGTGACTGCCTTTAACAGAACTAAAGGAGGAAAAGGACTGATCTAGTTTTTATGATTTACTTACACTGTGAAGTGACTCTCTCTCTCACAGAGCGACAGAGAGACTGAAATGAAGTGTAGAGGTCTGGCAGGTTGAGATCGGCAAAGGAGAAACGCAGCGGCGGATCAGCTGAAGGGACAGAGGCAGCAGGGGCTGTAGTTAACGGGGCGGGTGGACGCTGATGGAAAACATCAATATTAGAATCAGGTTCATTTGGAGCCCAGAATAAAAATCTGTTAAATCCTCAGTTATTAATCTAGTCTATCTTTTTTATTTATCTATCTTTTGTTTGAGTCCAGATCACAGTACACTTGAGACAGTAAAGAATCATAAAAATGTCCTGGTTTGGGTGTCTGGGAGAGCTGACAGATCTACCCTGAAAGGTGTGCTTGACAGATAACCATTTGGTTTAGCGAAAAGTTATTTTAAGCCTGGCAGAACCTAGTTTGGTTTTGAAATGCACCACTTCACTCTGTGGCAGATGTGAGAATGTCACTTCTTTTTCATCCCCTTCACTTTGAAAATCACTCTACTATAGTAAGAAATGGAACTAGCAAGAGAGGGTGGCTGGTGTAATTGGCTGGTCCTGTGCACCCATTTCTTTTTTCTTTATCCAAGTCTATTGATTTCTTTCAAGAGGCTATTAGGATCGAAGAACAGAGAGGAAAATTACCAAAGATTGGGGAAGCTCTGAGTAGCACTGGGGTCTGTTCCAGAAAGCAGGATTTCCCAGATCATCTTATTAGAGATTTACAAAAATCCAGATTTTTAAGGGCTGTATTCCGAGTTGAGGTAAGCTTGTATAGAGTATTTAGATCTCAGACATAATACTCTGCTCTACTCAGATAGTACGGGAGTTATGCATGCGGGGGCGAAATTTGACTAAATTCAACTACACGTGATTCTGACCTTGGACTTAAGCACAATTTTTTGAGGGATATCAAGTAAGGAGCAGTATTAAGTCCAGCACCACTGTCTGACAGTTTGATTCAACCACAACGTCATGCTGAATTTTATGTTTCGGGCTGGAATGCCATTTGAAGCCAATATTAAATACATAAATACCCATACAGCCATCCATTTTCCATACCGCTTATCCTTCACGGGGTCACGGCGAAGCCTGGAGCCTGTCCCAGGAAACTCGGGGCAGAAGGTGGGGTGCCAACCCATCGCAGGGCACAATCGCACACACTTTCACACACCCCGGACAATTTGGAAATGCCAATAAGCCTACAACGCATGTCTTTGGACTGCGGGAGGAAACCGGAGTACCTGGAAGACACCCTCAAAGTACAGGGAGAACATGCAAACTCAGGGCGGAGGTGGGAATCAAACCCCAACCCCGGATGTGCTAACCACTAAGCCACCCTGCCCCTAAATACATAAATATGACATTATTAATTAATCAATCAATAATATTGCCCCTAAAATAGTAACAGTATTTTTTAGTTTGTTTGTTTTTTGCACTGAGGACATCATCTTAATCAGAGACATTGCTTACCATGAGGACCGAATCTTTTATAGATTAAATGATGAGTTAAATTAACATAAGCTGTAAGTGTAGCAGATGAGTCCTTAGTCCACTTATTCACATTAGGATATCACATCAACATTAATTAACAAAAACTTTTGCATTATTTTATTAATTTTACCAATCAAATAAGAGAATTGAAAGCATGATAAAAGAGCTTGATCATTGTTTTCATTAAATTCAAACCTGTTAGCTTGACATTTTGAAATTAACTAGAAAGATGGCAAGTTAAGTAGCGTTAAACCTGAACATACCTGCAGTATTTAACAAGTATAGACACTAAAAATAATATTTCCTTATCAAATTTCCTAATCACATACCCGCGTCAATTTGTCGAACTCAACAATAAAACAGTTATTAGACAATTATTATTATTATTATTATTATTATTATTATTATTATTATTATTATTATTATTATTATTATCATCATCATCATCATCTCCAATAGCTTTTTATGGATCCTGGACATTAAGGGCCCCTTTACAGGTTAATGCACTGGGCTAGCTGCTCAAGACCATTTTCATTCTCCTTTTGTTTCCTATTTCTGAAAGGGACCATTTGTCATTTTCAGAGGCTCCTATGTTAAATTAAAGAATGCCTTCAGGATATAAAGTATTGGGCTAGCTAATTGTGATTGGGTTTTGGTTATGGCAGATCTGCAGGTGCTAATTCATCAACTTTTTATTTAAGTTTATTTATTCTGATTATTTTGGTTTTTGATTTTGCAACATCATCCCTGGTCCTGTATGTGTCCTCCTTGAACCTTTTTAACCTTTACCTAATAAGTATAGTCTACAGTCCAGAAACTGCAAGCACAGGTTATAACCTGTACCTTGCATGGAGGTGGAGACAGAGTAGTTTTGATCTCTGGTGGAAGAGGGAGTTGCTCAGCTTGACTGATATGTGTTTTGTCCACTGTGGATAGAGATTTTTCAGGGACCTCCTGCAGTAGTAGAAAATGCATTGCTTAAGACAACACCTATGTCTGTTTTCCACAATAACAAAATAGTAAATGAGTAAAGTCTGAGGACTCTACCGTCTCCTCCTCACTTGTAGGACAAGGTCTTTTTGCACCTCTAGCCTGATGTTGGTCAGGTGGTCCATCCATGGTCCAATAAGAACCCTGAACACAGAGACAAGGAAACATTTAGATTTGCTATGAACTGTGTCTCATAATCAAGGGCCTAAGATTATCAGAAATGAATTACAGAAAGATATAAATGATTAGAGTGGCAAAGAATTGTCTACTAGGATGTCTAAAACCAATGGTTTCAAGATAATAGACTTAATAGAATGGGTTATGAAAGCACATTTAATTTCTGATCAAATTTATTTCTGTTACGTTAGACAAACAACATGGTAAGCTATAGTAAGATTAAATGTAATTAAGTTAGACATGAAATAAAAGCTACAGAATCATTTTAAAATGATGCATGTACAGTACTGTGCAAAAGTTTTAGGTATCCTATTTTTGTTTTATTTTTAGAACAAACATTATTATAGATTTTTTATTTTATAACTTATTATAACTTTATTTTATAACATTATCAAGTCAGTACAAAAAACATTTTAGTTTCCCAAACATTAGTTTTCTAGCACAAAATTAAATGTTACAGAAAAATGTTTGTATGTCATTAAAGAAAGCAGCATATTATGTAAGAGACATGAAAAGCAAGTGCTAAAGTCAAAGTCTCCAGAAGAACTGTGGCTGGTTCTGCAAGATGCTCAATAAAACTTACCAGCGCATTTCCTTATAAAACTGCACAAACTGTACCAGAGACTATTTTTATTTTAATTTAGATTTTTTTAGTCACACCAAATATTGACTTTGTTTCATTTACTACTGTTTACCGCTCTTTACTGTATTTTTTTAATGTAGAAACATTTAATTTCATTATTTTGAAGGCATCTTTGCTTTACAGCATTTCTTTGCATGTGCCTAAAACTTTTGCACAGTACTGTACATCAGAGAGATGAATTCATGTGGCTGAAAGCCAGAATAAATAAACGTTTTCAGTGTGGACTGAATAACAGAAATTGAGTCTGCACTTCAAACACTTATCGGAGGAGGAGGATGCTCAACAATTTTGGATGGTATGTACAATAGTAAAAAGCCCTCCCACCTCCTGAAGTCACTAAAACATTTAGTATTCTTAATATTGAATAATATCACCTTCCCAGGGTCGCTCTGTGGTCTTGGAACTTTCCGGAAGCATTTATTCAGGGAGAGATTATGTCGAATTGAATTCTGCATGAAAAAAACAAAAAAAAAACAGAAACCTTGCATGTGTTTGCGAATTTCACCAAATATATGGCATGCAGCACACTTTAATAAGCAATAGAAAATTATTTGAAGCGTATATGCTCTCTGCTCTACCTTCCAGCCTCTTCCTGCTCTGCTGTAGAATGGGAATGTATCACTGATCCAGGTGTAGATGTCGTTCAGACTCAGCTTTCTCTCTGGAGCAGAGCTTATTGCCATCGCGATGAGTGTGGCATAACTATGTGGTGGCTTCCCTTTGGAGTTTGGTGGAGGGGAGGAGGATGGAATGGACGGGGGCGTATCTCGTTCTCTTCCTCGTTCTCGCTTTCTCTCCCCTCGTTCTTTCCCTGAGCGGAGACTGCTCACTCCCAGCTGTGGGAGCCAGTCGATGCTGGTCAAACTGGAGTCTAGTTCTGACGTCATGGTCAAGGACGTTGCTGCAGTGCAGGGAGAATCAGGCACAATGTAAGGTTCTGATCTGAGCCAAATAATGCAATGGATTAAACAGCAACAGGAATTCTGAATCCTGAATCCAAAGTTTGAATTGCTAAAATGACTTGCTAGCTAGGCTCATAGCTTTAAAAAAAAATGAACAAAACTTAATAAGGGTTCTCAAAAGAAGTTCAGCACAGGACATGTTCCTATAGATGGATGAATAGTTTTACATTCTTTCCTGTTAGACTCAGATGTTATTAGAGTGTGTTTGAGCGGGAGACAGAGAGAGAGAAAGAGTGAGCGAGAGAGAGAGACAGAAAGAGAGTAAGAGATAAAAAAAAAGCAAAAAAGCAAAGAAAGAAAGGAAACACTTACCTCTCGTCTGTCAACAGGCCTCAGGCTTCCCGCTGTCAATTTTTAATGCCGTCATCTGTTACACACGACTGAAGCAGCTCACTGAGTGTTTATTTTCCCTTCTCCTTTTCTTTCTCTCTTCCTCTTTCGGTTTATCAGTCTTTCATTTGCCATCCAAACAGCCCTGCAAGTCTTGTGAAGGTTTACCCTCTCTCTCCGTAATGTTTGTTTAAACCAAAAGGAGGGGAGAAGAAAAAAAAAAACTCTTCTGAAAAGTTCTTCCTTTTTCTCTCTCCCTTCCCTTTCTCTGAAGAACGTCATACACTCCACCTTCAGTATTCCTCTCTTCCTTTTGCCACTCCTCTATTTGGGTGCCCTCTGTCCCCTCCTACCTCTCATGGCCACACCCATTCTGTCTGCTGTTGAGGAAATTCTTCTTCTACAACTGAAGCAAGGAGAGGACCGAGATAGGCCTGAGTCATACAGCAACAATGCTTGTACTTGCATGTTGGACAACCAGATCTCTTATAAAGCGAACATTTTAAATGAAAACATCACCAGACTGCGAATATCTGTATGGACCATCTTCATTTATTCATGTATTAACAACAATGCATACACAAAACATTCTCCAACATTCTCTCCTATGAGAAAGATTAAATGAAGAAAATAATCAGTATTTTAAATCTGACCAAAATCAAAATAATTAAACGACTAGTGAAACCGCTGCCTTCTTCTATGAGACTGCTGTTGATGGTGTAGAGTTGTTCCTCCTACAGAGAGCTGAAGAAGTTGATGAGGCCGGTATCTGGAGAAGGATGTGCTAAAAGCTTCTGGATCTGTGAGCAGAAACAAGGAAGCAACAAGAGCAAAGACACATCAATAACCACATGCAACAAAAACTTTCATATATATATATATATATATATATATATATATATATATATATATATATATATATATATATATATATATATACTTACTTCCTTATTCACTAGCCTGCACCAGCACAGTTCTGCAATGCCCTTGTTTTGAGAAAGGGTTTCTAAATTTTCTATCAGCATATATTCAATCACCACTTTCAATCACCACTTTTTTTTATATTCAATCAAAAAAAAAAAAAAAAAAAACACAACAGCAAAACTAAAAACACAATAGCAAAAGTAAAATCAACAACAAAATTAAAAACACAGTAGTAAAAATAAAAAAACCCACAACAGCAAAAAAAAAAAAAACTACAACAGCAAAACTAAAAACACAACAGCAAAAAAGACAACAAAAATAAACACAACAGCAAACATAAAAACACAATAGTAAAAACAAAAACACAACAGCAAAAGCAAAAACAACAACAAAAAAAACTAATATCACAACAGCAAAAGTAAAAACAAAAACAAGGGCTAAAACAAAAACACAACAGCAAAACTGATAACACAAACGCAAACCTAAAAACACAACAACAAATGTGAACACAACAGCAAAATCATAAACACATCAACATTAACTCAAAATGGAGAGTCTAGGTCCTAGGTCACATGCTCATTGCTGATTGGCTACAGCACACATCAATCTGTGAGATCATGGAAAATGGAGAGCTGGAGGATGTTTACAGTGACATGAAAAATGAACCTAAAAAAACCTACTGATGTTTTTAATCATGCTTAATTTTTACCAATGGCTTTCAAAAGATGTTATTTTAAATATGCTGTCAATTTTTGCATGCCACTAATATGAGCCCAAAGGAAGGCAGGTTCCTTTGAAGTTAATGTTGTGTTTCTGAATTTGCTGTTGTGTTTTTGGTTTGTTAATGTGTTTTGTGCTTACAGGCCACCATGCACTGTACTGTTTTGTGTAGTATAGTATAGTAGTACCTCCTTAAAATTGGGGTGCTTGGCATCCTGTACAAGTTGCAGCATTACGCCTTCTGTGGTGGTGAGAAAAGCTCCACTCTGCTTTAGGCGTGAGAGGGCAAACAGCCGGTCTGTCTGACTGGGGAACAGGTGCGACACACACTTTCAGCTCATCCATGTCTAATACAAGAGGGCTGAAGGCTGCATTGAAGCTATAATGGTGCAGGGAGTCTAAGTGAACTGTGATACCTCCGAGATGACACGGCATCTGCGACGATATGTATCTCCATACCTCTGTCCAGAAGATCGTATGTTGTACACTGCAAATAGAGTGGGAGAAAGGACTCGTACTCTGCTGTGCATCCATAAGCATGTATCAATTATGGTACAGAAAAATATAGTAGAGTTTACAGCAATGCAGGCTTGGGCCTCAATGCCACATAGTATGGCCTGCTTGGGGCTCCCCAGGCTTTTAAGCTCGTTCTCTACACTCTCTGTTAGCATGGAGAAGCGGGTTTTAGTGTGGGGCTTCAGGTCCTGGGCTCCTAAGTCAGACACAGTTGGACCCAGGCCTTTAGGGTACTGCTCAGTCAAGATTGGGGGAATACCCAGGATCCGACAAGCCTGCAACAGAGGAAATCATACGTGAAAAACATCTGGCTTGGGACTAGATATTGTATGGAGTTCCATCCATTCATCCATCCATTTTCTATACCTCTTAAGTTAGATTTCTGGTATTCTGGTATATAATTCTGAATGCAATGGTTCTAGGATGTTTTGCTTCCAAGAAGAGTCAATCTATACCATTTTTATGTACCATTTATAAAACTTTTACACAAATCTTTTCACAATTTCTATAACTGTGGCACAGTGAGTAGCATTGCTGCCTCACAGCTCCTGGGTTCCCGGTTTGATCCTGTGCATGTTTTCCCTGTGTCCATATGGGATTTCTCCAGGTTCTCTGGTTTCTTCTCACCTCCCAAAATCAAGCCAGTATTTGGATCGGCTCTACGATAAATAGCCCTTAGATGTGAATGAGTGTGTCCATGGTTCCCTGGAATGGGTTGGCGTCCTATGCAGGGTTATTACTGCTTCATGCCCACTTTTCCCAAGTTAGGTTCCACATCCACCATGACCAAATGAAGCGTTGCATTTCACCAACATCTCAACATATCTCTATTCTGGTATTGTAGATACCTACATTATATGGTCAAAGGTTTATGGACACCTAACCACCACACCCATATATGCTTGGTGAACATCCCATTCCAGATTTACTCCCCCTTTGCTGTTATTATAACCTCCACTCTTCTGGGAAGGCTTTTCACTAGATTTTGGAACGTGGCTATGGGGATTTGTGCTCATTCAGCCACAAGAGCATGAATGAAGGCACTTATGTTGGTCGAGGAGGCATGCAGTCAGTGTTCCAGTTCATCCCAAAGGTGTTCGGTGGGGTTGAGGTCAGGGTTCTGTGCAGGCCACTTGTGTTCTTCTACTCCAGCCTTGGCAAACCATGTCTTCATGGACCATTGTTATGCTGGAACATGTTTGGGCCTCGTAGTTCCAGTGAAGAGAAATTGTAATTCTACAGCATACAAAGACATCCTATACAATTGTGTGCTTCCAACTTTGTGGCAATGGTTTACGGACAACCCACATATGTTTGTGATGGTCAAGTGCCCACAAACATTTGGCCATAGAGTGATATCATTTTTTAGAATTAGTTACTGCCTTGTTTGTGGATGTATTTCAGGGCTATACAGGCGTCTTTGTACAGAAAGCAGTAAAAGTCAAATCTTCAGAAACAAACAGCTCATGGAGTCTAGTTGGTATCATTTACAGACTTGCTGCCATCATTCACAGTAACCCATATACAAATGCCCACACAAAAAGCACACACAAGAACATGTTACTACAAGCTTATAAACGCTGTTTTACAACATGGAGTAATTCCATTGCTGCACTTACAATATGCCTCAATGATATGGACTATTCTTTGGGCCAATAAAGCAGAGGAAATTAACATAATGTGAAATAATGTAATATAAGTGTACACGTAAAAGGAGACAACTAAACAATGCCTAGAAATAAAAGTGGCCATGGATATGTGGACATATATCTGCTAACTTAGCTGGTTAGCTAACTACTGTAGTTTTTTATTCTTTTTTATTTTCTCATTTAACAGCAACCCAAATGAGTGGTGTAAAGACACCTGTACAACCATAAATTTATGTGTACAAGGAAATGGCTAATTATAAAGTATATGTGTTAACATTGCTTATTTAATGTAACTACATAAGTACCTAGCTACAAATAGCAAAATGATTCACAAATAGCAAAATGATTCTTGGGGATTAAACATTTAAATTTGACATAAAATCATATAAAGTTAGCTGTTTACTTTGCTGTTGTGTAAACTAGCTGTTAGCTACAATTTGGTGTTTTGGTTCATGGTATTTAGTTGCCACAATGTGAGCTAGGTTACTAGCTAACAAGAGCATGACAGAAATCATTTATCATAAAATCATTTGAAATATCATTCAACTTTTTTTTTGTAGTGAATCTTAAATGTTTGAGCTAAACAGAACATAAGGGTTATAGAATAGTGTATTGCCCCATGCAGTCTATGAGTGAAAACCTTTCAGTGTGACAAATTACCTGTAGAAGTCTTGCTGCATTACTCACAATATTGGAGAACTGGAAAATTGTCGGTCTGAACTTCTCTTGCATGTCGCACAGGAAGAGCACTGAGTTTTTGGATGACAGCCTTCCTATGTGTGCCACTAAAAGAGATCATTTGATGTAAGTGGACATGTTAGCTCATTTATATTTTGGATGCCACTCATGATGAAATTTAGGTGGCATGGCATAACAAGATATATGTTTAATTTATGGTTATTTCACTGTTATTGTAAGCTCATGTCCACCGCCTTGAATAAGCACCTTTGAATAAGCCTTAAGTTCCGCCCACTCGACACAATCATCACCTCATGTCATATACATCAAAAAGATTTTCATTTTAGTTTAAAAAAAAAAAAAGAAAAGAAACAGTTTTAAACCATTGTATCAGAACAAGTGTATTACGTAGCTGAAAAAGAAATCCAGTTTGGAAACCTGCTTACTGCAAAGTCTGATTGAAAGTCTGTTTGTATTTGGATTAGCCTCGTCAGTCATTTTATAGACACGCCCCCAACACCCCTTCAGGTCATGAGGAGAAGTTGCATGTTTAAAGAGCTGAACTTGGCTTTCAAGCAGTTGAATGTCCGGATGAGCTTGAAAGTGAAACGGTCACCCTCTACCGCCAATACGGATCAACAATTTTGATGACATCATTCTGCATTTCAGCTTCTCATCAGATTTTCTGTCCAATCAGATGCTCTCTAGAATCTGAAGTGTCCTGCCCTGAACATTTGTAAGTTTCCTGGCTATTTAAAAGGGGGCAGGGCCACTCAATATGTCCCGCCCTGACTTCCTATTTCAGTGGAAATTACGTGAACACATCGAATAATGCTAGGTGTTTCAAGGCGGGAAATGCTACGTGGTCCCCAGGAACTTTAAACTCACTTCTCTTAAGATCTGTTCAGAACAGTGCCTGTCCCTATTTAGAACCAAAAATTTCTCAAAATGTTGACTATTGTTTGGTGTACGATAAATTTATTCTGAAACATGTCATTAATTTTTAAAAAAATTTTTTTTTAATGACAGCCACTAGTGTTTTCTTTATAAAACAGTAAAGAAAAGATTTTTTCCCCAACAAACTGCTTTGTAAATGTCTTTCTCTAGAGAATGTACTCACAGAGAAATTCTTAGTCAATTTTACTTCTAAGACTACTTTTTTTGGTTTTATAAAGTATGCAGATTTACAAATATTTAATTAGATAAAGCCTCATTTGCATAAATACATGCAAATTCCAATACAAAAACACTTGCAAGAATATCTGCAATTCGTTGGCAAAAGACTAACTGTGATATCTACTGATTTTTTTTTTTTTTTTTTTAAATGTCCCTATTCACCTGTAGTGTCTTGCCTTCACTTCTGTGAACTTAGACAACATGCTGAAATGATTCATGCTCACACTAAAGTAAGCTGCAGTGTGAAGTGCAGTCCTGAAGTTTTTGGCTGTCTGATCTTGTGGTCATGTATCAACTTGCTACAGTTTATCACCTCTGTGTTTAAGGTTTTTCATAAAACTGTACATTGACCCTTGTGCACAGATCAGCAAGTGAATGAAGCCTGGAGGCAGCACTTACTATTGAAATTCCCAGTGATCTTCAAAGCTTTGTGTAAAACTTGATTAAGGACAGATCACCATCAGTGGCCTGGGGCTTTGGGTTAGTCAATGAGCTTGATCCAAGTCGTCGAATGTTTGGAACAAATAAATCCTGATATGACCGTACAGGTCTGCTGTACTCTCAGCACAGATATTACCCACTTTCAGGACACAGCGCCTCAGGTTACGCCTACGCTCTTATCCAATAAAGCGTTAAGATTAGGATTGACAGCTGACGCGTTCAATCAGACGGCTACAAAATCTGACCTAACTCTGTGTTAACCAAACATGTTCTCGATGTGTCAAAAAAATAAACAACGAATTCCACTGGTTGGCATGGACATCGGTGAGGACGTTAAAATACTAGCATGTTCTAAATGCTTTTGAGAGAACTGTTATATCGCGTTCACAAACAAATGCTAGGCCTGAAAATATGTTAACGCCTCTTTTAAAGAAAAATATTTCTACCGTCAGGGAATAGTCAGGTGGATAATACTTATATGACATACGTTAGCTTAATATCTATATATCTATATATTTGCATTAATTGCAAAGTTTATTATAAACACCTTATTGTTAGATATATTTTCACTCTAAATGTATAGCCAAATAATATTTCATTAAAAAAAAAAAGTCGCCCCTTCGTGTTTAATTTGAACTTGACCCGGAAGTGACTGTGCGTGGCCACTGACCTTAGCAATCGTACTCTGTGGGCCTCTCTATTTTGGAGTAATTATAATTTCTTTTGGTGTATGCAAATAATGACAGACTTGTATTACTTTGGTACTGTGTAAGATCGAATGGACATGTACAATTCAAAGTAATTTAAATATATATACACATATCCACAACAAACTGACAGTTTGCACGGAACGATAACATGTTTAGCTGACATACTAGCCTCTGTATTGGCGTGTAGGCGCTCGAAGGATTTCGGGAATCATTAGCGTTATTCCTCTGCTGGATGACACAGCGATTAAAGCTGGAGCGCATTTATAAAGTCACTGTTCCGTTGTGTTGGAGTGTGTTTTAATTCAAGCTTCGTGCACACCCTTACTGTTTGGGCAACTTTGCAGTGAAAGACCTGCTAGCTAGCCTCTGCTAGCGCCTCTGACTCTGGAGTTGCAGAAGGAAAATGTCAGATTTTGACGAATTCGAGAGGCAGCTTACGGAGAACAAGCAAGGTAAGAGGAAACAATCAAACAAACGAAAACCATCCCTACTTTCAAAGCAGCTACTAATAATCATTAAAACAAATAAGTTACTACTTACTGGTGTCTGGAGAAGCTGCAGCGGTGTGCGCGGGTGACGCTGCCTTCTAGTTCATTAGGCTAGTGATCTAGATAACGTTACTGTAACTCATCACATGGTAAACAGCTGATGTTTCTGTGACTTAATAAATTGTTTTTTTGTTTTTTTAATTCAACACTAATTGAATGCAACTCACTCTATTTGCATACATGGACTTGGACATTACATCGCTTTACTGTCTCGTAGAGAGGTTTTCTTCAAAGCAAAAACACTGAGCCAAGTAAAGACGTAAGCAGCAATATTAACAACATGCCAATCTTATGCTTTCTTTATTTATTGTTGCTTGGGCTTTGGAAAGCTGCAAGGAAACTACGGGCACGGTGGTAAACTCATTGGGCACACTGCTTTTGTTCGGACAGCTGACCGAGATAAAGAGAACAAGCACCACCGGAGGAGCAGCTCCAGGAGCCGGAGCAGAGAGAGGGACAAGAAAAGGAGGAGCAGGGACCGAGAGAGACGAGGAAGCCGAGACCACCATGGGGACACCAAGGACCGCAGGCACAGGCGGAGGTATACACGGTTGCTTGTTGGTTTTGACGAGGTGGCTCAGTAGGGAAGGCTTTGGGCTACAGGTTATGAGTTCAAGCCCTGACACCGTCAAGCTGTTAGGATTTTGAGCAACCCGCTCTGCTCTATAGACTTGTACCTCAGAACTGCTGCTGTAATCGTAAACACTGTGATGCCCATACTGACCATCCTTTCGACACGTTTATCTTTATAGTATGCAGCAGTGGTCACCAACCGTCTTCCTTGAGATCTACCTTCCTGCAGCCCTGCATCCCAGTTTGCCTCCTACCTGTAGTAAATAGTATCCCAGATTAGAATTAGTGTGGTCCAAATCATAGAATGTTGAAATGAGTATCCCAAAGATACCCAGAGTTTTTCAGCTAATATTGCCCACAACTCCTTGCACAAACCTCCTCCTCCCTCGCGCAAGGAGTTGTGGGTAATATTAGCTGAAAAACTGTCCATGGTTCCACACTTTGAAAATCTAGCAGAAATAGTAGAGTATCCGCGTACCTTTTGGGATTCTCATTTCAACATACTATGACTTGGGACACACTCATTCTAATCTCGGATACTATTTAGGACAGATAGTAGGCGAAATGGGACGCAGCAAAAGTCTTCATATCAAAAGTTAGATCTCCTGGAACAGGGTTGGTGCCTGTTGGTATACAGTCATAGCAGAATAATGATTTATAATCCCACTGTCCAGAGTCACCCAGAAGACGATGGGCTCCCTTTTGCATCTGATTTGTTCTTTATGTCAATTCAGGGGGTTCTTCCCCTTACCACTGGCACTTCTGGCTTGATCATTACAGATCTAAATATGAATCTACACTTGGATTTTTTTTATTTTTTGTGTAAAGCTGCTTTGTGACCTTGTCTAATGTCTAAAAAGCACTATACAAACAAACTTGAACTAAACAGAATTGCTCCAGCGACGCTGTATGTCAGCACTCCTGCACTCTGACCCGAGCTTCCTAACAAACCAGGACACGCAAAGACAAGAATTTCACTGTGCTTGTATATGCGACAGTAAAGACTTTCTTTCATTGTCTGTCTTTAAGAATTATTAGGAAGCTAATTTGCTGTTTTTCATCCTATCGAGTGCATGCTTTTTTTTTTTTATAAAGACCTGTCTGCTCCTTACAGTCGGTCTCCACACCGTGAGAAAAAGAAGGCCAAAGTGAAAAAGTACTGGGACGTTCCTCCTCCTGGCTTCGAACACATCACACCCATGCAGTACAAAGCCATGCAAGGTGGGTCGCACTCCAATAACAAATTCACGTGTTTGCAATATTGTATGATATATTCTCGATAAACATTTGATGTATAACAGATAAAGAATTATTTGTGTGAATCAGTACTCATATACCAAGTAAAGGCCGGCCGTGCAGAACGGTATAGATACCTGTGCAGGATGCTGGTCGGTCAGGCAGTGTAAGTATGTAAAGCTAAGCAGACTTGTTTTGTGAATGATTGCCTGTAAATTCTATGCCCAGCTGCTGGCCAGATTCCTGCAACTGCCATGCTCCCTACAATGACCCCTGAGGGTCTGGCTGTGACTCCGAGTCCTGTGCCTTCTGTGGGCAGCCAGATGACGCGTCAAGCTCGGCGGCTCTACGTAGGCAACATCCCCTTCGGCATCACAGAAGCAAGTATAACCCACGTTGATAATAGCAACTGGACCTGTTTGCACTGTGAACCTGCAAGCTTTGATTCTTGTTGTTTCACTGTTTTGAAATGTCATGGCAACCCTCCTGTTTCTTGGCTTTTTTACAGGAGTCCATGATGGACTTCTTTAACGCCCAGATGCGGTTGGGTGGCCTGACTCAGGCTCCGGGAAACCCAGTTCTCGCTGTGCAGATCAACCAGGACAAGAACTTTGCCTTCCTAGAGGTAATTCTTCTCACTACAACATACTGTAAATACAGTACAAGTTCATAAAGCACACAAATATGCAGTTGAGGTCATTTGGGTCATACTGTTCAAAAGTTTACACCCCCTTGGCTCTTAATGTAGTGTGTTGCCTTCTAAGTAATCAGTGAATGTTTGCACCTTTTGTAATAGTTGTGTACGAGTCCCTCAGTTGTCCTCAGTTTGAAAAGATGAAACTGAACATCATATAGTCACTGTTGGAAAGGGGTCAAATATGCAGAAGATGCTGGAAAAGCTAATGATGTGCAGGACCTGGAGGATTTTTCTGAAGAACAGTGGGCAGTTTAACTGCTCAGGACAAACAAGGGACTCATGAACAACTATCACAAGACATAAAAACAGTTGTTGATCATCTAGGTAACCACACAGTATTAAGAATCAAGCGTATGTAAACTTTTGAACTGGTTTATTCGTGTAAATTCAGTTATTATTGTGTCTTGTGGACTATATCTAAACATTTGTTATGTGAAATAGTTTATTCAGGGCAGTACTAAATAAAAAACAAAATGCAATTTTTATGATCCCTCTTATTAAAAAAAAAAAAAAAAAAAAAAAAAATCATTAACATTTTGCAGATTCTGCCAGGCGTATATAAACTTATGACCTCAACTGTATGTTGTCTAGATAGAAATGTGTTGATTGAGTTGATTTGTAACGTTCTATGATGACCGAGTTGTTCTGTTTTAGTTCCGCTCGGTGGATGAGACGACGCAGGCCATGGCGTTTGATGGCATCATCTTCCAGGGACAGAGTCTGAAGATCCGCCGACCGCACGACTATCAGCCGCTGCCAGGCATGAGCGAGAACCCAAGTGTTTATGTGCCAGGTAGGGTTCATCTGATAATTCACACAGCTGATCATAAGTTCTGATCACAATTAGGTATGTGCGTAGGTATTTGAGTACGATGTTTGACGAGCCGACATTAGTAACATTTGGCAGTGGTAGCTCAGTGGTTAAGACATTGGGCTACTGATCGGAACGTCGTGAGTTCAAATCCCAGCACCGCCAAGCTGCCACTGTTGGGTCCTTGAGCAAGGCCCTTAACCCTCAACTGCTCAGATGTATAAATGAAATAAATGTAAGTCGCTCTGGATAAGGGTGTCTGCCAAATGCCATAAATGTAGTAAGAAATTTCAAATACGAAATTTGCCTATTTATTATGCCAAAATTAACATGTAGTCATTAAGACGATATAAAAAGAGAAAATTTGTGTCTGGCTATAGTTTTATATAGAGAGTAGCACTGGTGTGGAGTGCAAGTTAGATGTGTATATTGTGATTGGAAAAAGTCTAGGCAGAGGGCAGTTCTTAAATACAGTGGACTCAAATCGGGTACCCCGGGTTTGGAGATTAAGCCTAATTTAAAAAAAAAAAAAAAAAAAAAAAAAAATTATTGTACACAGCAGAGTTTCCGCTTAGAAATTGTGATGCCGATCAACGTGTCCGGGAATGATAATGTTTACTGGACAATCAGGAAAAAATCCGGTCATCTCATTTTAACGTTTTGGACTATGCATAGTATATGTGCTATTATAATAACAACAGAATGAATAATTTAACAATCAAGTCAAATGAAAGATAAAATTTGATATATTACATTTTCTTTTCCACGCTATTCAAAATAACAAATGGCAGTCGTGGAATTAGTGTCTAATAAAACAAACATTCAAAACAAAAACGGCGCAGCAAAACATTGAACTGCAGTTTGCCACATATATTTTCATTTACAAAGAAATATTAAAAGAAAATCGTGTAATTTCCCAGGCTGATTTCTTTCTCTTCATTTTTATAACTATTTTTGCGATTTTTCATGGCACAGAAGTGTTCTGCTGCCATAGTGAAATCAAATGTGTCCAGAGTTTCTCTGTAGCTCGAGATGCACATCAGCTTCTCCTTCTCCTCTTGAAGGCGGCTACGCAGGGCTGTTTTAATGCGAGCCAATCAAAGTACACGTTACAGGAGAAACAGGCTGAGATGTTGTGTTGAGATGCAGTAAAGCTTTTGTTGTTTAATATTTCTGTTTATTATACGTGTCACTGTATTACATGCTCCCATCAGACAAGAAGGGAGACTTGAGTACACCACATTAGATATGTTTTTTTTCCCTCTCTTTTAGCCAGAATATCACACTATATGAATATTAAAATTAGGTTTCCGTAATTATAATACAATCCTCTCTTTCTCTCCATGCTAGGCGTTGTTTCAACCGTGGTGCCCGACTCGGCTCATAAGCTCTTCATCGGCGGGCTTCCTAATTACCTCAACGACGACCAGGTTGGTGTGTTACCACAGCAATGCCATGGCAACAGTGCGCTGTTGCTAAATATGTGGACACATCTCTCTGTACTCTGAACTTTTATTTAATTTAGTTATACTATAATTAACACGCTCTGTAGCTCTGACACTGAGTTTGTTCTAATTGTGATAACTGCTGACTTCACTCTTGCATAATGTCTCAGGTGAAGGAGTTGTTGACTTCCTTTGGTCCTCTGAAAGCCTTTAACCTGGTGAAGGACAGCGCCACTGGTCTCTCAAAAGGCTACGCCTTCTGTGAATACGTTGACCTCAACATTAGCGATCAGGTGATTATAAAGCATCATATTATAAAGTGGTGCGTTAATGTCAGTCGCACTATTTGGTAAACTGAACAGGAGTAGGTCATAACTCGAAAATAATGATGTCACAATATTTAAAGCTGTATTCACGTTACATGGCATGTACAATGGATATAAAAAGTCTACACACCCCTGTGAAAATGGCAGGTTTTTGTGAAGTAAAAAAAGAAACTAAGATAAATCATGTCAGACCTTTTGCCACCTTTAATGTGAAATTGCAAAGTATACAAATAAAGTGAAAAACGATCAGAATCTTTTTTTTAGGGGGGAAAAAAATAAAAAATGTACGATAACCTAATTGCATAAGTGTGCACACCCCTAAACTAATACTTTGTTGAAGCACCTCTGATTTTATTAAACCACCCAGTCTTTTTGGGTAAGAGTCTATCAGCGTGGCACATCTTGGCTTGACAATATTTTCCCACTATTTCTTGCAAAAACATTCTAGATCCATCACATTATAAGGGCTTCACCTGTGCACAGCCTGCTTCAGGTCACCCCACAGGTTTTAGTTGGATTCAGGTCTGGGCTCTTGCTAGGTCATTCAAAATCTTCTTTTGTTGATTTGGATGTAGGCTTTGGGTCATATTTGTGCTGAAAGGAGACATTCCTTTTCATCTTCAGCTTACTATCAAACACCTCATCCACCTCAAATTTCCACAATTTAAACTAACAAACAGATCAGTGACATGGAAAAAATAAGTACACCCCTACATTTATCACACCTTAAAATCCATAAAATTAGAATCAGGTGTTTAAGATTGGGTGAACCTGCTTAGGGAGTGCAGGTGGAACCTGTCTTATTTATACCCCTCTCATATCTAGTGTCTATAAGGCCTTCAAAAAAAAAAAGGTTGTGGATGCCTATGAGTCTGGCATGGGTTTTAAAAAGATCTCCAAATTATTTGAAACACATAATTCCGCTGTAAGGAAAATCATCTACAAATGGCTCAGATTTCAAATGACTGCCAATTAGTCCAGTACTGGCCATCCCAGCAAATTCAGCCCAAGAGCAGACCTGATGCAAAAAGAAGTCTCCAAGAACCCCAAAATTGAATCACAGGATCTGCTAGTAAGTCTTGCAGCTGTTGGTGTCAAAGTGCCTGCTTCTACAATCAGAAAGAGATTGCACAAATTTGACCTGCATGGGAGGCGTGCCAGGAAAAAAGCCTTTGCAAGACTACAGTTTTCCAATGAGTATATAGGCAAAGACCAGGCCTTTAGGAATAATGCCCTCTGGACAGACGAATCAAAGATAGAGTTGTTTGGCCACAGTAACAGCAGACATGTTTGGTGCAGACCAAAGACCGCTTTTCAGGAGAAGCACCTCATACCAATTGTGAAGCACAGTGGTGGAAATGCTTTGGGGTTTGCTTCTCTGCCTCAGGGACTGGACAGCTTGCATTCATTGATTCAGCTATGAATTCTGCATCATATCAAGTGCTTTAAGATAATGTGAGGCTATCTGTCCAAAAATTTAACTGAAAGTGGACCTTTCAACAGGATAATGATCCTAAGCACACTTGCAAATCCACCAAGGAATGGCTCAAGAAGAAGAAATGAAGGGTTATGGAATGGCCTAGTCAAAGCCTGAATTTGAATCCCATTGAAACGTTGTGGGGTGATTTGAAACAGGCAGTACATGCAAGAAAACCCTCAAACATCTTGCAACTGAAAGAATTTTGCATGGAAGAGTGGTCAGAAATTCCAGCAAGCCGATGACAGACTGATGGACAATTATGCAAAACTTCTACAAGAAGTTATTTCTGCTAAAGAGGGCAATACTAGCTTCTGAGGCCACGGGTGTACTTACTTTTTCCACAGAAGAATATCACATCTATTGATATTTCTGTTGAATAAATAACTGAAAAAGCTAATTTTCCTTGTGATTTTGTTGAAGTATATCAACTTTATTAATAGGCACTGTTTCAAAGATGATCAAATGTTTGCTTGTCCAAATATGTCGAAAAACCCCATGGGGTGTACTTATTTTTTCACATAAATATAGATATTTCATTGTAATATTGCCTTGCCCTGAACTGTGTGTTTTTCATGGATAGGATAGGTGCAAACAGGTTTTTAATGCAACTAGAGTTTTGAGAACTTGTGCAGAATTTTTGCACAGAAGAGTTGGGAGAATTGAATGAAAAGTTGCTGAAGCAGAAAATACATACGTTTATGGAAAAGCATACGTTTGCAGGATGTAACGTAGAATTGGACAGTGTACAGGCAGAGACCAAGGAAGCATGACCAAGTGATTGACAATTCCATTATTGTCCTCTCGAAATAGTCTATACTTTCTGGGATGTAATCTCTCCACTCTTCTTTGATGCAGGCTATCGCTGGGCTCAATGGCATGCAGCTAGGGGACAAGAAACTCCTGGTCCAGAGAGCCAGTGTCGGATCCAAGAGCACTACACTGGTGAGTTTGTATGTGCAGACAAGTTCATCTACTATATTCTGACAAGTATTGCAATAATACACTGGTTACCTGGTGCTTCTGTTCTTTTTCATGTCAATTTTTATTGTCAACCCATCCAAACAGTGGGACTAAATATTGTGCCTCCAGTAGCATGATACAACATACAGGAGTAGATGTATACAGCACCACGTATGTAAATATTATGGAGACTGTGTGGTGGGAGCCATACTAATCCAGTTTCAACTGAATGACAAAGTGCAGAAGGACAATGTAGATGCCTAAGACTGAGCATACTGACATTGCAAGTCACATGTAAACCATTGCAAGGTTTTGCCACCTTTCAGGAGAATGTGTAAAAATGATTGCATTCAAGAAACACAATGGTTTAACATTTCTCTTCAAACAGTTGGAGAAATTTCTTATCCTTATGTTTCAAGAATGCAAACACATTTTCAAATTTTCAGTTTCTCATTGCTCTCAGTCTCCAGGATTATGGTTGTTTCATTTGTTCATTTTCCGTTTCACTGTGATATAAACACGAGGTTCCAAACTGTGAAAAAAAGGTTGCTGTGAAAGTATTTGCCCCCATCCTGATTTCTTCTGTTTTTGTGTATATCTCATACTAAATTGTTTCAGAAATTAAAACAAATTCTAAGATAAAACAAAGGCAACCTGAGTAAACACAAAATACAGTTTTTAAATGATAATGTTATTTATTGAAGCAAAAAAGTTATCCAGTACCAACTGGGCCTGTATGAAAATCTATTTGCTCCTGTATTTACTAAT
Source organism: Cranoglanis bouderius (assembly GCA_023630585.1). NCBI lineage: Eukaryota > Metazoa > Chordata > Actinopteri > Siluriformes > Cranoglanididae > Cranoglanis > Cranoglanis bouderius. The sequence goes on from CM042544.1 coordinate 15,789,805, forward strand.
TCCCCAAGTTTATGAAACTGCATTCATAATGGGGTTCAGCTGGACTAGACGCAACCAAGCCTGATTACTGCAAACCCTGTTCAATCAAATCAACACTTAAATAGAAGTTTTTCAACAGCATGAAGTTGGTTAAAAGGTCTTACCCAGTAACACACTATGCCAAAATTGAAAGAAATTCCAGAAATGATGAGGAAGGAGGTCATGGAAATACTTCAGTCTGGGAATGGTTACAAATCTATTTCAAAGGCTCTGGGACTCCTAAGGATCACAGTGAGAGCCATTATCTCCAAATGGAAAAACTCGGCACAGTAGTGAAGCCGCAGCAAAATCAAGCATGTTTGGCCCCAACAATCACTGGTTATTCATAGTATATAGTACATTTTACTATTTTTTATGAACGATGCCAATCATTTGAAGAGAAGTAGTATGATTGTAAGACCGGTCCTGAGTGGTTTCTGTCTTGTTCCCTTCTCACCTATCATTTTGCCTCCTGCTGCAGACCGGGATCAACCAGACGCCAGTGACGCTGCAGGTGCCCGGCCTGATAAACAGCTCCATGAACCAGATGGGCAGCATCCCCACCGAAGTGCTATGTCTTATGAACATGGTGTCTCCTGAGGAGCTGCTAGATGACGAGGAATACGAGGAGATCGTAGAGGACGTCAGGGATGAGTGCAGCAAATACGGCCAAGTGAAGAGCATCGAGATCCCGCGGCCTGTCGATGGCCTCGAGGTGCCTGGGACTGGCAAGGTAGATACACATGCACACTTCCTGAAATGCAGCGTCTTTTAAAACTAAAGTTATTTTTTCCCCCCCCACATCATGTCATAGCTGTTTTGTCTCTCTGTTTGTGTTTGGCAGATCTTCGTGGAGTTCATGTCTGTGTATGACTCTCAGAAAGCCATGCAAGGCTTAACAGGCAGGAAATTTGCCAACAGAGTGGTGGTGACCAAGTACTGCGACCCTGATGCCTACCACCGCCGAGACTTTTGGTAGAGGTGGAGGAAGGAAAGAGTGAGAGACTTGATGGAGTGTATGGTATTTTCTGTCCTGTGTGTGTGTGTGTGTGTGTGTTTAGGTTTTTAGGGCTGTTTTTAGCATAACTAGTACCCTGATTGGTGTACTGTAAACTCACCTTCGTTGTCATTATTGGTTTCTTCACTGGCTAACAAACTCTTAAACGTCACTTCAGGTGTGGTACTGTGAACTTTCGCCATCTTTTTTCTTTTGTCCATGTGTGTAACGGTAGAGATTTACGCTTCATTTTGTAAACCTCCCACTCTCTTTCATTCCTCTTTTTTATTATTATTATTATTATTTTAAATCGATATGACTTGAAAGAAGACACGCCACAAGAAGTCCTTGCTCTGGAGTATTTTGGAGTTATACTGTTCAGCAAAAAAAAAAAAAAAAACAGTTCCTTGTGTTTGGACTTTAATGGAGGAATAAATCGACTGTGAAGCGTAAATAGCACGGTTAACGTGAGAGACCACACAGTGACTTGCTTTCTTTGTATATAGAACAATCTCAATACTGAAACCAGCTACTGTATATGTTTATCCCAAGTTTATTACCATCATCTTTTCCCCCTTTTTCCTTTCAAGAACAAAATGTCTCCTCATGTTTGATTCGTTTGACTTTTTTGTTTGTAAGACATTTTCTCCTGAGCTGATCTAACCAAATTTGGTTCTAGGGTTGGGTTTTTTCCCCTAACAACTAACATCCATTGCTGGGTTTTTGTTGTTGTTTTTTTATTTTTTAAAAACAGAACATGCAAGTTATATCATCCATTGACCGTGTACACGGACCAGTAAAAACATTTGGACATTAAGTCATCAAATCATCAAGCCTAATAATCATTCAAATGGCTTTCTACCTAACTGAAATATTTTGATGCCACAAATCAGTGCAGCTGCTCACTGCAACATGGAGCTCTTCATTTCAGACTGTGTAACAGCAGTGGGTCAGTTAGTATTTGGACGATTTTAAGAGATGGAGGGCACCAAGCTCTGGGAGGTTTGGGGTATTCCTGCTGGTTTCTGTCTTTCTTCAGTTTTGCTTTTCTTTGGTATTTTATTTTTTGAGGATGTGATTTCTATTATTCATAAATAAAAAAAAATCTTGGGGTGGGGACAAAACTATCTGTGGACATGTGTATTGGTTATTTGAAATCGGTGGTTTGTGTTTGCAGTCTGGGGTACCACAGCCTAGTTTTCCCTTCTCTCAACACATCAGATTAAGCTTGTTAGCTCATTATTTAAACCTCCAATGAGTTGGATCGGATGTGTTGGGAGCAAGTCCTCAGGACTGGAGTTGGGAAGCTGCTCAAAATGAAGGTTGATTATCAACCTATCAAATTGCAAATGAGCATTTTGTCTTCAAATACTCGAAATCTCTCACATCGCTCTTGCTGTGTAACTGTTGCTTATGTTCATGCTATTGGCTTATTCCTTTGTGACGATATCTTTCATGGATTTGGCCAAAAAAAAAAAAAAAAAAAAATATATATATATATATATATATATTTATTTGAAATGCATGGTTAATCCGTAAATGCTGCTGCTCTTAACTAATTCCTGAGTCGTCTAAAACTGTAGAGCAGCCTTTCTAAACAAATCTTCATGTACACTCACCAGCCACTTTATTAGAAACACCTGTAAACCTGCTTATTCACACAATTATCCAGTAAACCAATCATGTGGGAGCAGCACAATGCATAAAATCGTGCAGATACAGGTCAAGAGCTTCAGTTAAGGTTCACGTCAAACATCAGAACAGGGGAAAAATCTGATCTTGGTGACCCTGACCGTTGCATGGTTGTTGGTGCCAGATCAACTGCTGATCTCCTGGGATTTTCACATACAACAGTCTGTAGAGTCTACAAAGAATGGTGCGAACAACAAAAAAAATCCAGTGAGCAGCAGTTCTGCTTGAAGAAACATCTTGCTGATGAGAGACTTCAGAGGAGAATGGCCAAACTGTCAAGAAGTCTACGGTACCCCCAAATAACCACTCTGTACACCCATGGTGAGCAGAAAAGCATCTCAGAAAACACAGCAAACCATGAGGTGGAAGGGCTACAACAGCAGAAGACCACATTGGGTTCCACTCCTGCCAGCCAAGAACAGGATTCTGAGGCTATAGTGGGCACAGGCTCACCAAACTGGACAGTTGAAGATTGGACAAACGTCACCTGATAAGATGAATCTCGATTTCTGCTGAGACATGCAGATTGTATAATCAGAATTTGTCATCAAGAGCTGGTATCCATGGACCCAAGCTGCCTTCAGTTAACAGTTCAGGATGCTGCTAGTGGTGTAATGGTGTGGCGAATGTTTTCTTACTGTACATTAGGCCCCATAATACCAATCAGTTTGGTGAAATAGGACTGACTTTGTTATACATCATCAACAGTGGTGATGTTTGTACCCAGCCTATAACCTGGGTGCATTAATATACACTATATTAACACAAGTGTGGCATGTATTTCAATCTCAATGTTAGTGGAAGAAACAAAAAATGGTAAAGCTTTACATTTACACATGCATTATGTTATTACCATAATGTTAACAAAGTAACAGTTGTTAATTGACATTTGTTTATATGTTTATTCAACCTATGACTAAAAGTAAGTGTACATAAATTTGCAAAAATTAAATTTTGTATTTTTGTATTGAGGTGTTTGCTCATATTGCTCACTGTTTATTGGAGTTTATTTTTTACTCTCTGGTGGTATGAACATTGGTCAATGCAGGTGTTAAATATTAAATATTAAGCTCCTTTTGTTTATTATTTAATCAAAAGCATTGATTTAATACTACCATTACTTACTTTGTTAATGTTGCTAATGTTGTATGAATGCTGACGTTCATGGTTTGTTCATGTTAACTAATATGGGGTTATTCCATCTGAAGTGATCCAATACGCTTTGCTTGACAAATTTGAATTAATTAATTATTTATTTATTTATTTTGAGTGATTATCTCTATGTATTGGCATTGCAAAACCACCAGTTTTTTTATTTTTATTTTTAATTTTTACTTGGTTCAACTTTGACAGCCATCTTTGGGTCATGACACAACAAATTTTGTTTATACAGCTGTTTACCGAAACCTCGATATCTGGGTTCAGGATGGTCCTAGCTCCTTGGAACAAAAACTGATCTGTTGAGCACATTGTAAGGTACATGAACATATACAGTGGGTATAGAAAAGAATCCCCCCCTTTAGAATAATCACATTTGGTTGCTTTTCACCCTGAAATGAAGACGGACACAGTTTTTGTTTTATCCAGCTGTATTTACTCAGTGCAATTTGTAACATCCAAGTGAAAGATATAACACCAACATGTCAGGAAAAAATAAAAAAAAATTAAACAGAATCACTGAGTTGGAAAAAGGATCACCCCCTTGTGTCTGTATTTTGTTGAACCACCTTTTGCTTTAATTACAGCCTTTAGTCTGTTATGATATGTCTCTACTAACTTTGCACATCTAGACTTTGCAATATTTGCCCACTCTTCTTTGCAGAACTGCTCAAGTTCAGTTAAATTTGATGGTGACTGTGGACTGCAGTCTTCAAGTCATTCCACAGATTTTCAATGAGGTTTAAGTCTTGGCTCTGACTAGGCCATGCAAGGACATTCACCTTTTTCTCCTTCAACCACTGTGTGGTCAGTTTTGCTGTGTGCTTTGGGTCATTGTCATGTTGGAAGGTAAATCTTCTTCCCATTGACAAGTTTCTGGCAGAGGGCAGCAGATTTTCCTCAAGAATTTGATGGTATTATGCCCCATCCATTTTTCCTTCTATCCTGACAAGTGCTTCAGTCCCTGCTGCAGAGAAACACCCCCATAACAGGATATTATCACCTCCATGCTTTACTGTAGGAATGGTGTTATTTGGATGGTGAGCTGTATTGGATTTCCACCAGACATATCGTTTGGCGTTGAGGCCAAATAATTAAATTTTAGTCTTTATTTTAATTAATTACATTTTAGTTTTAGTCTTTCACTGACCGTAACACCTTTTTCCATGTCGCCTCAGAATCTTCAAGGTGTGTTTTGGCAAAGCGCAGTCGTGGGTGGCTTTTTTCTTGCAACCCTCCCATACAAGCCACATTTGTGGAGAATCTGTGATATTGTTGTCACATGCACACAATGACCACTCTTTGTCATAAATTCCTGCAACTGCTCCAGAGTTGCTGTAGGCCTCTTGGTAGCCTCTCTGACCAGTTTCCTCCTGGCTCTTTCATCCAGTTTGGAGTGATGTCCTGATCCAGGGAGGGTCTGTGTTGTACCAAATACCTTCCACTTCTTAATAATAGACTTCACTGTGCTTCTAGGCATTGGTAAAGCCTTTGAAATGACTTGTGCCTGTGCACAACTTTATCCTGGAGATCTTTTGACAGTGCCTTGCCACCCATAGTTGATTATTTGCTTCAGTTGCACTACCAAGGACTGAAAAATGCTCCAGGAAAGCTCTTTTTCATGCTGAGCTAAATGACCACAGCTGATCACAGGTGAAAGTCAAATGGCTTTGTGTGCCATTGAGAAGGTGATTAGCTACATCTGATTGAGTTTACAAGTCATTTTTAGGAGGGGGGTGATCCTTTTTCCAACTCGGTGATTATTTTTTTTTTATTTTTTATTTTTATTTATTTATTTATTTATTTTTTTAAATCTGAAATATTGGTGTTATATCTTTCACTTGGATGTTATAAGTTGCACTGAGTAAATACAGCTGGATAAAACAAAAACTGTGTCCGTCTTCATTTCAGGCTGAAAAGCAACAAAATGTGATTATTTTAAAGGGGGGTGATTCTTTTCTATAGCCACTGTATAAACATTTTGCACATTCATGTTCCTTAGTCTTAGAACTTAAGTCCAAAATTATAATGCTCAATATTGCTCACAGTTCCCCTTTAAGGTAATTTTATAATGAAAAGAGTTTGATTCCTAGGTAAGTATAGTGTGCATACAGAACATTTCACGTTTGAGACTTTTTTATGGGGGTGAGAGTGCAATTAAAAAAAAGAAAATCCCCTCACTTCTGGGTTAAATATCTCTGGTGGGGGACCAGACACGAACGTAAAATTTTCACAGAAATAAGTCTTCCGTAATACCATTTTGCTGTAAAAAATTTTGAGTTTGATATTCGATTAGTTACAGAGCTAGGGCTAGTAGGCTTTTCCCCAGATTTCTACTAGCCCTGGCTCTGTAACCAGTCGAATCTCAAACTCAATTTTTTGCAGAAAAATGCTATGCTGAAATGTCTTTGAATATTATCTTTGTTCTCTGAGATAAATTGTACCCCCCCACCCCATTAGTCTTTCCTTGCCCTATTCCCTCTTATGTCTTATTTCTCAATTAAATCTTACCTTCTCTCTGCACAAACAGCTCTCTCTCTCTCTCTCTCTCTCTCTCTCTCTCTCTCTCTCTCTCTCTCTCTCTCTCTCTCTCTCTCTCTCTGTGTGCAACTGTAACTCCCGCACTCATAATGTCATTAACAGGTGGTTGTCGAAAATAGAATCTTCACACACACTTATAAACATATGCGTGCTGACTGACACTCTCAAATTAAAATTTTCCTTTCTACACATAAACTACCCATTTGCTGTGTAATCTGGATCAGATTAAAGCTGGACCTAAATTCATATGTGCAGATTACAATGTAGAAGCCTGAAACCAAGCTCAGATTCAGACTATTACTCTACACTCTACCTCCACCCTTAGACGCCTGTCTGCCTGTTGCCCTGTCTCTCCCCCCTCCCTCTCTCTTTCCCTTATCCCCCCCCCCCCCCATCTCCCACTTTGTGGCGCCTCATGTACGTGATACGCAGAGCTGTGCCCAGCCAGGCTACAGGTCAGAGTTTTCATTACACTTGATAATTGCTAATGTCTAGTTTTAACTGACCGATGAGGAAATAATGTGTTTAAGTACATGTTAATCTGTTGCTTGTATAGAATTATATATAGTATATAGTTGTTAGAAACAAGTAGTTTTTGATATGTCAGATTTGCAAGGGCCAAAGTAGCTGGCTTACTGTGTACATAAAACATCCACTCTTCGTTAAACATTTAGGAATTCTGTATAGAAAACATGGGTGTGTTTTGATGAGTTATTCTATTATATAAGAAATGGCACTTGTTCCATTTGCAGTTTATTTCTTGTGCCTTGAAATGTATTTCTGCAAAAAATTTAACACTAAATTATGTAAACTGATAATCTCAATTTGATGACTAGTTATTACACTGTTATTATGTATTTGAATGTTTTGTGTGTGTGTTTGGGGGGGGGGGGGGGGGGGGTCACATGTCCCCACAAGGATAGGAATATCTAACAGTTTTGATAGTGCTGCTCCACAAGAGGAAGTCTGTTTTTAAGGTTAGGTTTAGGTGTATGCATTAATCTTTATGCATTTATACATTTATCTGCATTAATAATTATGTCCAAATATTAAAATTGTCAAAGGAACATCCTCACAAAGATAGTAAGATAAACGTGTGTGTGTGTGTGCACATAGGGACATATGATATTTACTCGGATGATAATTGATCTCTTCTTATAGGATTGGATGTTAAACTGTTAAAACAGATCTCCCGAATGGCCATTTTGAGTCTTGGCTGATCCGAAGGTTTAAATAATGTCTTCCAGTTTGATCGATTCCTCACCTTTACTTAATGCATGTCTGAATTTTTCGTATCAGTGTTAATGATCGCTGCTAGTCTCATGGGTGTAAGTGTCATGTTTTTGCAGAACTGGGTAATGGTTAGACACATGGGTTCTGCATAAGAGGAGATTCCGTGTGGGATAATTTTAGCCTGTGTTGGAGTAAGTGTTTCAGTGTTTGTCTTTGGCCTGTCTTCTCTAGCTTAGCTTTCCTGTAATGGCTCTATATACAACCCCATTTCCATAAAAGATGTGATATTTTCTAAAATGCAATAGACAAAAATCTGTAATTTGTTGAGTCTCTTGAAACTTTAATTAACTGACAAAAGTACAAAGAAAAGATATTCAGTGTTTTCACTGACCAACTTAATTGTATTTTGGAAACATAAACAAATTTGATGCCTTCAACACACTCAAAAAAATATTGGAACAGATGCAAAATAAGACTGAAAAGTTTATAGAATATTCAAGTAACACCATTTTTGAAGATGAGGTTAATTGGTAACGGGAGGGTATCAGGATTGGGCATAAAAGGAGCATCCACCAAAAGCTCAGTCTTTGGAAGCAAGGATGGGTCGTGGCTCACCACTTTGGGCCAAACTTTGTGAGAGAATTGTCCGTCAGTTCAAAAAGAACATTGATCAATGCAAGATTGCAAAGAATTTAGGTCTTTCACCATCTACAGTACATAATATTGTGAAAAGATTCAGGGAATCTGGAGAAATCTCATTGCGTAAAGGGCAAGGTCAGAAACCACTGTTGAATGTGCGTGGCCTTCGAGCCCTCAGGTGGCACTGCCTGAGAAATGGTCATGCTACTGTGATAAATATAACCACATGGGCTCGGGAGTACTTTGGAAAACCGTTGTCACTTAACACAGTCCACCGCTGCATCCAGAAATGAAACCCGAAACTCTATTACGCAAGGAGGAAGCCACACATCAACTCTATGCAGAAACGCCGCTGAGTTCTCTGGGCCCGAGCTCATCTAAGATGGAATTGATCTCAGTCATGGAATTGAATTGGCAAAATGAATGTGTCAGATTGAATGGTGGCTGCCAGTATCTCGAGTCTGATCGGTCAGAAGGTGTTGAACAGCAGCTCTGACTGTATTGCTGGCTGTAATTCATTTAGATTCATGCACTTGTTCTAACACACTACCATTCCAGTAGTAACAGCTTGCACAGGGACTGTGGTGATTGTGGTAGATGCTTCATAAACTGATACTGTGAGTAATTGTTGACTGATAGGGTGAAGTTTTCTGTGAAAAGACATTTATTTTGCATTTTTGTCAGGAGTCTCCAGTGTCTATGCTTTGCGGTTTTTAAGATTTAAGACCTGAAAGTTTTCAGGACAGAGGGCTTTGTAGTTTGCAGTTTCTCACTAATATCTTTTTGGCCTACTAATTTTGAGAGGCTAGTGAAGGAACACCTGTTTATAGTTGTTCTTTTGCAGATGTTCCTCAACAATAAACAAATAATGTGTCATTCTTTACTAAGTAAAAAAAAAATATGTTGGTCAATCACTGTGGTATAAAAGGAATAAAATACTTCAGAACGTGCTATTATCAGAAAATAATCAACTTTGATCTTTCTATCATTGATTATTTTTTCTATAACAGCACAGCCCATCATGTTTTATTCCTTACTTAACACAGTTACGTGTATTACATGTAATTTATGAAGTCCACAAATGGCTCACACTGCACTTACCTGTATCAGTTTGTAGAGATCAGCCATACAAACAGGTTTAATATTGAGTAGCACACACTGTGTGACCTAGATTAGTCTATTAGCAAGACATACTGGAAGTAAGCTTTATAAACATTGGTGAATCTAATAAAGATATTATTGGCTAATGATGCTCTTTCCAAGTATCAAGCATCGTCACATGGCTGCATGTTTTGCTGAATTAGATAAATATGATGAGAACATCAAAGAGGCATGTTACACAGTGGTCTTGGTAAACCCATAAAATCTGGAAGCTTTGGATGTATCTGTCAGAGATTTCCCCTCGCACTGAGTGCTGGAGCATCAGCGCGCATGAATTGCCCGAAGTGCGATAGTGCGTGCTTCCGGGTTGTCAGACTTTTACTGTTTTACTGTTTATTTTACCTTTGATTACGTTTAGTATTTAAACCCCTCGTGTCTTTGTTCCTGCTGTCCCGGCTCTCTGGCTCAGCTCGCCGATGGGCGGAGCTCCTAATCACCACAGGTAACCTTGACCTAGGGAGCATGGCTGAGTTCATTTGTCTAATGAGGGTGATTTATGATAAAGCAGACTTTAAATTCAACCTGGAAACATTTTTGGGGAGGGCCAGCCTGTCGGACGAACCCACTTGACCGTTCAGCATCTTCTACGAGGAGAAGAGGGTTGGAGAAGAAGAGGCTGATGGGGTGGCCTCCCCGGCCCTGGAGCTCCAGCTGTGAATAATGAGGATGCGTGATGGAGACCACCAATAACAAGACAGGGGTGGGGACGCTCTCCCCGGCAGTTCTGGCTCTCTAGGCACAATGTCCACACTGAACTCATAGTCCCAAGGCAGGCATTGTCCTAGTAATGGGCTTCTACCAGAGGAGCCGGGGAGCCGGGGTTCTTAGATGGGAACCAGGCCTGGGTGGCCCGAGGCCGGCGGTGCGGCCTCCCTGGCCCCGGCGCTCCAGCCCCAGGCCGGAGGTGCAGCCTCCCAGGCCTGGCTCCCATCTAAGAACCCCGGCGACCATGTCCCAGCCCAGCCATCTGACTTTGGTGAGCCTGTCGCCAATCCATCACGTGCTTCCTGCCAGTATGCCCCATGTCTGCTCCCCGGCTCCTCTGGTAGAAGCCCATTACTAGGACAATGCCTGCCTCAGGACTACGAGTTCAGTGTGGACATTTTGCCTAGAGAGCCAGGACTGCCGGGGAGAGCGTCCCCGCCCCTGTCTTGTTATTGGTTGTCTCCCTCACATATCATCATTATTCACAGCTGTTTATGTTTTACCTTTGATTACGTTTAGTATTTATACCCCTTGTGTGTCTTTGTTCAGGGCGAAGTATTGCGTTTCTGTGTTTTCCTGCCAGAGCCATACCAAGCCTTTCTTTGTCCTCGTTTCTCGGTTTTCTGATCCTGTCCATAGTTTCTCATTTTTTAACTTTACCTTGCTTCGTTTGTGTTGTTTGTAGATCACCTGACCCACGTCCGTTTTTGCCTATCATTTGGAATTGTCTGTCTGTCTCTTTAGTAAAAGCTTTAACCCTGATTGCATCCGTCTCCGTCAGGTTTTTTTTCCAGTCATCTCTTGCACAGTACAGGACATTCCTAAGACAAGCCTAAGTAGATGAGTTGGTGTCCTGTTTCATGGAATTTCTCACTAACATACTCCTACATACCAATTTGTAGAGCCTGGTGATCATGTGATTTAAATTTAATTACAAACTTTATGCTGCTGGTGATGAGTCATTTTGTTGTAATACAGTTATAGTGGATATAAAAAAAAAAAGTCTACCAGTCACACCAGTTTTTGTGACGCCAAAAAAAAAAAAAAGATAAATCATTTTATCCATCCAATCTTTTTCCATCTTTAATGTGATATAGCAACTAACAAACTTCAGGTGGAAAATGATTAGAAACAACCTAACAATAACCTGGTTGCATAAGTGTGCACACCCTTTAACTAATATTTTGTTAAAGCACCCTTTGCTTGTATTACAGCACAGTCTTTTTAGGTAAGAGTCTACCAATTAAGAACATGATAATCTGACAATTTTATTCCACTCTTCTTTGCAAAAATGGTCCAAATCTATTAAATTGTGAGGAGATCTCTGGTGCCCAGCCGTCTTCAAATCATTCCACAGGTTTTAAATAGTATTTAGATCTGGGCTCTGACTGGGGTATTCCAAAACATTGATCTTCTTCTGAAGCCATTCCGTAGTTGACCTTTTTTGTACTTTTGTTTGTTGTTGTGCTGGAAGGTAATTTTTTTCATCTTTAGCTGTTTAATAGAGTCCTGCAGGTTTTGTGCCAAAATTGATTGGTATTTGGAGCTATCCATAATTCCCTCTATCTTGAATAGAGCCCCAGTCCCATCTGAAGAGAAGCAACTGCATAGCATGATGCTGCCACCACCAAGCTGCCTTGTTTTTGCAGCAACTACAACCCCATTTCCATAAAAGTTGGGATTTTTTTCTAAAATGCAATAAAAACAAAAATCTGTGATTTGTCAAGTCTCTTGAAACTTTAACTGACAAAAGTACAAAGAAAAGATATTCAGTGTTTTCACTGACCAACTTAATTATATTTTGTAAATATAAACAAATTTTATAAACAAATATAAAATTAAACAAATACAAAATTTTCAACACACTCAAAGTTGGGACAGAGGCAAAATAAGACGGAAAAGTTTATAGAATATTCAAGTAACACCATTTTGGAGAATCAGATTAATTGGTAACAGGGGAGGGTATCAGGATTGGGCATAAAAGGAGCATCCACCAAAAGCTCAGTCTTTGCAAGCATGGATGGGTCGTGGCTCACCACTTTGTGCCAAACTTTGTGAGAGAATTGTCCGTCAGTTCAAAAAGAACATTGCTCAACACAAGATTGCAAAGAATTTAGGTCTTTCACCATCTACAGTGCATAATATTGTGAAAAGATGCAGTGAAAGATTCAGCCTGAGAAATCATCATGCTACTGTGTTAATATAAGCACATGAGCTCGGGACTATATGCTCCTTTTATGCCCAATCCTGATACCCTCCCCTGTTACCCATTAACCTGCTATTGCTTGAATATGCTATAAACTTTTCAGTCTTGTTTTGCCTCTGTCCCAACTTTTTTTGAGTATGTTGTAGGCATCAAATTCTAAATTTCTTTATATTTACAAAATACAATTAAGTTGGTCAGTGAAAACATTGAATATCTTTTCTTTGTACTTTTGTCAGTTAATTAAAGTTTCAAGAGACTTGACAAATCACAGATTTTTGTTTTTATTCCATTTTAGAAAAAAATCCCAACTTTTATGGAAATGGGGTTGTATATCTTTTAGAATTATGCCCAAAACGTTCTACCTTGGTCTCATCAGACCACAATCATGTTGCCTCATGGTTTGGGGTGATTTAGGTGGGCTTGGATGTTTTTTTTTTTTTTTTTCCCCCTTCTTCTTCCATGAGTGAGAGTTTTCGTCTAGCCGCCCTACCCCATAGTCCAGACATGTGTAGAATACCAGAGATTTCTGGCACATGCAGGGAGTGAGTAGTGCTTGCCAGATATTCTTATTCTAATTCTTTTGTACCCCTCTCCTGATCGATATCTTTTGACAATGAGTTCCTGTATATGCTTTGTAAGCTCTTTGCGGACCCTGGCTTCAGCAGTTGGATGAAAGCAAGAAGATGTCAAGAAAATCATACAGATACAGCTGATCTTTATTTGGGGGTTACTCAGAATCATTTCATTGATGAAAGCTGTATAATAATTACTTTGTTACCTCATCTACTTTATCTTACCCCATGTTCAAACATGAGTCTGAATGTGATTTGCCCCACATGCCCCCCATTATAAAAGAGTGTGCGCACTTATGTAACCAGGTTATTTTCAGTTGAAAATAACTTTGAAACCAAGATCTTTTCTACCTTTAATGTGATATAGCAACCAACATCACAAAAACATGCACTTTTACAGCAGGGGTGAGTAGACCTTTTTATATCCATTGTAAATAAATAATAATAATAATAATAATATTATTATTATTATTATTATTATTATTATTATTATTAATAATAATAAACTACATTAACTGTAATAAAAAAAAAGCATTCATTTGGCATGAATTTTGTGTCTGTATAAAATTGTGTAGTTTGTCACTCATCAGACGTACATGAATGGGTTACATGTTGTAATTAGTTTTTCTTAAGATCTGAAATACTCATTGTGTTATTTCATTTCTTTCAGGCTCTTCAACGAGGACTGTTCTAGTGACTACTGATCTAGAAGATCTCCTTCTTGTATTCACTCCCGTCTCATCCTTCCCATAGTTAGTTTATTTGATCTCCCCTGACTTTACTGCACTGCTTACCTCTTTTTCCTTTCATTCAGTTTAATCCCTCATTTATTTTTCCTTTTATAAGTTTTCATTCTGGTTCTTTATATCAATCTCTCATCAAGAAGAGGATAATTTTATTTGAATACCCAACTGATTAAATTAATTAATTAATTTTTTTTTACTTAAATTTTGACCCCTATATTATTTTATTTTTTACTACAAGGGATTTGTTTCATCCCCTTATTTTTAGCCTTCAACTCTGTTATACCCAACATTGTTAAATCCACTGGGTACAATGTGGTCTAACTTTTTCATGCAGCAGGAAGACGATGCACAAATGGGTGGGCATGTGGGAATTGGGTCCGGGGGAGGGGGTGGGCGCAGTAAAACCAGAGCCAGGTCCTCACATGTGAGTGACAGCCAAGAGGGCAAGATAAAGATGGCATTTTTTGTGGCCATTGTGGGTGTGACTTTGACCGTGCTGGGCCTGGGCACAGAGTTCTGGGTGGAACTGGCACAGCCCAAACACTTCCAAAACAACCAGTCATGTCAGTTGGTGCACTACGGCCTGTGGAAGGCCTGCACACGCACACTTTGGGTGTCCGACATTGACCCGGAGAGAGAGAGTTGCGGCCCTGCAGAGCTGCCTGGAGGTCAGTGGTGTGCTTCTCTCTCTCTCTCTCTCTCTTTCTCTCTCTCTCTCTCGCTCTCTCTCACACACACTCTCTCACACACACACACACACACACACACACACACACACACAGTGCCCTCCACTAATATTGACACCCTTGGTAAAGATGAGCAAAGAAGGCTGTGAAAAGTTCTCTATTGTTTAACCTTTTGATCTTTTGTTCAAAAAATTCTCATGTATGTCAAACAATTGCAAACAAAACACAGGTTTATCTAAAAAACTGTTAAATATATGTTTGCCACAATTATTGCCACCCCCATAAATTCATATGAGAAAAATATATTTGAAGTATATTCCCTTTGATATTTTACATTTTCTTTACTACACCTGGGTGACTAGGAACAGGAAATTGTTCAACCATGACTTCCTGTTTCACAGGGGTATAAATATGAGGTAACACTCAGGCCAAATTCCCTTAGTCATTCATAACAATGGGTAAGACCAAGGAATATAGCTGTGATGTGCAGCAAAAGGTTGTTGAGCTTCACAAAATGGGAAGTGGCTATAAGAATATAGCACAAGCATTGAAAATTCCCATTTCCACCATCAGGGCAATAATGTTATGAATCAACCTGGAATTGGACGTGTCTCTATATTGTCTCAACGCACTGTGAAGAGGATGGTTCAAGTGGCCAAAAAATCTCCAAGGATCACAGCTGGAGAACTGTATAAGTTAGCTGCGTCTTGGGGTCAGAAAGTCTCCAAAACTACAACCCCAATTCCGAAAAAGTTGGGACAGTATGGAAAATGCTAATAAAAACAAAGAAGAGTGATTTGTAAATGTACTTTGACTGGTATTTAAACAAAAAATGTATAAAGACAAGGTATTTGATGTTTTACCTAATCAACTGCATAGCTTTTGAAGATAAACGTTTATTTTGAAATTGATGCATGCAACACGTTCCGAAAAAGTTGGGACAGGGGCAATTTAGGAATAATGGCGATGTGACAAGTTGAAATAAGAAGGTGATGTGAAACAGGTGAGGCAATCGTCTAATCATAGTATATAAGGAGCCTCCAAAAAAGGCCTAGTCCTTCAAGAGCAAGGATGGGTCGAGGTTCGCCAATCTGCCAACAGATGTGTCAGTGAATAATCCAACACTTTGAGAACAACATTCCCCAAAGACAAATTGGTAGGATTTTGGGCATTTCACCTTCTACAGTGCACAATATAATTAAACGTTTCAAGGAATCCGATCAAATCTTGGTGCGTAAAAGGCAAGGCCGAAAACCACTTCTGAATGCACGTAATCTTCGATCCCTCAGACGTCACTGTCTTAAAGACTGTCATGAGTCTGTAATGGATATCCTGACATGGGCTTGGAAATACTTTGGTAAACTTTTGTCAGTCAACACCATTCGCTGCTGTCATACATCGACACTGTCCAGAAGCTCCGCCGACTTCTCTGGGCTCGGTCTCATCTGAGATGGACAGTAGCACAGTGGAATCGTGTTTTGTGGTTCGACAAGTCAACATTTCAAATAGTTTTTGGACAAAACAGCTGTCGTGTTCTCCGGGCCAAAGAGGAAAAGGACCATCCAAGCAGTTATCAGCGTCAGGTCCAAAAGCCAGCATCTGTCATGGTATGGGGGTGTATCAGTGCCCATGGCATGGGTAACTTGCACATCTGTGAGGGCAGAAAGATATGTACACATTTTGGAGCAACATATGCTGCCATCCAGAGCAGGACAACGCCAAACCACATTCTGCCCGAATTACAAGCGCATGGTTGTGTAAGCAGAGAGTGTGGATACTAGCAGTCCTGATCTGTCTCCGATTGAGAATGTGTGGCGCATTATGAAGTGCAAAATAAGCTAATGAAGGCCTCATACAGTTGTGCAGCTGAAGAAATGCATAATGGATGAATGGGGGAAAATTCCACTTACTAAACTTAACCAACTGGTGTCTTCAGTCCCAAATTTTCAAAAATAAATTAAATCCAAACTAAAGTGAAACATCAAATAATGTATTTTCAGTATAGTACAGGGTGAATTGAATTTCCAAATGACTCTTTTTGTTTGTTTTTTGCATTTTCCATACTGTCCCAACTTTTTTGGAATTGGGGTTGTACAATCCGAAGTCACCTACATCACCACAAGTTGTTTGGAAGGGTTTCAAGAAAAAAGCCTCTACTCTCATCCAAAAACAAACTCAAGCGTCTTCAGTTTGCCAGACACTACTGGAACTTCAAATGGGATCAGGTTCTATGGTCAGATGAAACCAAAATAGAGCTTTTTGGGAATAAACACCAGAGGTGGTTTTGGCGCACACAGAGAGGTAGCCATATGGAAAAGTACCTCATGCCCAGGGTTAAATATGGTGCTGGCTCTTTAAGGTTTTGGGGCTGTTTTTCTGCCAGAGGACCTGAACATTTTGTTAGGATACATGGAAAACCTGACTGCCTCTGCCAGAAAGCTTAAAATGGGCCATGGTTGGATCTTCCAGCAGGACAGTGATCCAAAACATACATCAAAATCAACACAAAAATAGTTTACTGACCACAAAATCAAGGTCCTGCCATGGCCATCCCAGTCCCCTGACTTGAAAGCCTTAGAAAACCTGTGGGGTGAACTGAAGAGGGGAGTCCACCAGTGTGGAGCTCGAAATTTGAAGGATCTGGGGAGATTCTGTATGGGAGGAATGGTCTCAGATCCCTTGCCATATATTCTCCAACCTCATCAGGCATTATAGGGGAAGACTCAGAGCTGTTATCTTGGCAAAGGGAGGTAGCACAAAGTATTGACTAAAAGAGTGCCAATAATTGTTGCACACCTATATTTAACAAAGATATACTGTATATATATTTTTATAAACCTGTGTTTTGTTTGCTATCCCTGAGAGTAGAGTATTTTGTGAATTTCTTTTAAACAAATGATCAAAAGGTTAAACAACAAAGACAGTTTTCACAGCCTTCTTTGCTCATATTTACCAAGGATGCCAATATTAGTGGAGGGCACTGTACACACAATAAATAAAAAAAAGTAATGTCCTACATCAAATGCTTAGATAGTAGTTATATCTGAACATATATTACATGTTATACTGTTTCTCTGGAGGCTTTCTGTACTATACAGAGAATATGTATGTAAGGAATTAAACACAATATGGTGTGTATGGAACAACATGGTGGTGTGATGCAGGGCGGTGTGATGTAATTCCTTTTAAACAGCAGTTAGGCAGTTTAAAAATGTCTGTTTAAAAAGTATGGCATATCATACATTTTATTTGCTTATATTCACATTTAATGTTGTGGACTGTTTGCAAAACAAGTTAGTTCCTGTTATCATTTACATTACAACAGCTATAAATAGTTCCTTTTACATTTCCTAAATTATGTGCGTCATACAAGGTAATAAATGAATGGATTAATTAATTTAATAATAACAACAGCAATAATAATATCAACTATTATTATTATTATTATTATTATTATTATTATTATTATTATTATTTATTTATTTATTTATGTATTATTTATTATTATTATTATTATTATTATTATTTTTATTATTATTATATTGTCTGCATTGCTGGCATATTTTGCAACATTATGCAGATCTTGGCAAGCTCTTGCAGATCATGCTTAATTGTCCATAAGCAGGTAATGAACCTGAACAATTGGAGGAGAATTTCTTGGTAAATTATAACACTCATTTTTACTGTATCATGAATTCTAAATGTCGCATAAGGTTGCAGCTCCGATCATTTTTAGATTACACTAACCTAAATTACCCTAGGCCATAACTAAGACCAGCTGTATGCATGCACCTGAATGTAACAGTAAAAGTTGCTGAGCAGAGTATTACTACTGCCAGTCTCTCCATGTACACTGTGGACTACATTTTATAGCAATTCCAACAGTGAATTTTGAAATCCGATCAGATTATATAGGTTTTACAAAACCACACAGCTGAACACAATAGCATAACAAAAAGTCACATACTGGCCTTATTTGTCATAACTTTGATTGCTGCATAAATTCCTCTCTTTTAATTAACATTTATTTTAGCAGTAGGAATGCCTTAGCTAACTAACTAAGACCTGTTGATACATCCAACCCCTAAACAGTCCATACAGGATTTCGCAGCATTTTTTTTGTGATTGTTGCGGCCAAAAATGCTCGATTTTATGGTGGCTTTTTTCTAAATTTGCGATGTAACTTGCAGAGATTTTTGTCCTTCTTTTTTGCGGAAAACTACTTGAATTGGTGAAATTCAAGGATATGTATGAGAGCAGTAGGACAGTGGTAAGGTGTGCGATAGGTGTCACAGAGGAGTTCACGGTGAAGGTGGGACTGCATCAAGGATCGGCTCTGAGCCCCTTCTTGTTTGTTCTCCATGGACTATGATGTTTGCGGATGACATTGTGATCTGTAGTGAGAGCAGGGAGTAGGTGGAGGAAACTCTAGAGAGGTGGAGGTTTGCTCTGGAGAGAAGAGGAATGAAGGTTAGTCGCAGCAAGACAGAATAAGTGTGTGAATGAGAGGGATCCAAGTGGAACAGTGAGGTTACAGGGAGAAGAGGTAAAGAAGGTGAAGGATTTTAAGTACTTAGGGTCAACAGTCCAGAGCAATGGGGAGTGTGGAAAAGAGGTGAAGAAGCGTGCGCAGGCAGGTTGGAATGGGTGGAGAAAAGTGTCAGGTCTGTTGTGTGATAAAAGATTACCAGCAAGAATGAAAGGAAAGGTGTACAGGACAGTAGTGAGACCAGCAATGTTGTATGGTTTGGAGACAGTTGCACTGAGGAAAAGACAGGAGGAAGAGTTAGAGGTAGCAGGGCTAAAGATGTTGAGGTTCTCTTTGGGAGAGACGAGGATGGATAGGATCAGGAATGAGTACATCAGAGGGACAGCCCATGTGAGATGTTTTGGAGACAAAGTTAGAGAGGCCAGGTTGAGATGGTTTGGACATGTTCAGAGGAGGGAGAGTGAATATATCAGTAAAAGGATGCTGAGGTTAGAGCTGCCAGGCAGGAGGCCGAGAGGAAGACCAAAGAGGAGGTTTATGGATGTAGTGAAGGAGGACATGAAGGTAGTCGTTCTGAGAGAAGAGGATGCAGGGGATAGGGCTAGATGGAGGCAGATGATTCGCTGTGGTGACCCCTGAAGGGAACAGCCGAAAGGAAAAGTAGACTTGAATTGGTGAAATTGCAATTCCACAAAATTGTTCTGCATGATCTTTTGCAATGATGTTTTTGGTAAATAAGACCTTTTAGCTGTACTCATTTTTGATGCACATGAATTTAAGAGGGCTTTGGCTGAATGTGAGTTGTGATGACGTCACATGACGCGTCTTGGCCCAAATCTGCGTTAATTTTGAAAAATTGCAAGCTCCTCTGAATATTGCAGAGTTTCCTTGATTTTGCGTTAATTTCTATGATCACAAAATTGCTAAATCCTAGAGGGACTGTCTAAATCTGTAGAAGGAGAATTCAGTTGATATTTGAAACTACTAGATGTACACATGTACTGTAATTCCTCTGCTTCACATCAGACCTCATCACACCACTCTGTCATTGGTTATTTTCCTATAACATGGATATAGCATGCCCATCAAGTTTAATTCCTTACATACTGTATATAATCCTGGTAATGTTATGAGATCTGTGTAATGAAGTGGTGATTCCATGTGATTTTTGTGATAGTCATTGCTAATGTAAGTATGTTCTTCATCACTCTGGCCAACAGTCGTACATTATTGTGTGGAATAAAGGAAAGCATGCAAGATGAACCTTCACACTAAAGCGTAATATGCACCTCGTACTAACAGAGGAATAAAGTGAATTGTTCTGTTACAAGTGCCATCCTACACTCCATCTCTATTTCTCTGTCTCTCTCTCTTTCATCCTCTTTTGCTTTTTTTATCAGAGTCTAACTGCACATACTTTAAGTTCTACACTTCGGGAGAAAATGCAGTCATTTTTAAGAAAACAACAGACAAAAGTAAGTTTCAACACATATAAGTAAATGTAGTTTCTTTCTTTTTTGTCTCCCACCTCTGACATCCTTTCCCTTCATCTTCGGTCCCATCCTTTGACCCATGCTAGAACTCATTGTCTGCTTTTCTTACCCATATCTTCCTCACTCTTCTTAGAGGCACTAATAAGAGGAACATCTCTCCTGAGATCTCTCAGTTCCCCAAGCGACACACTATAAAGAAAAATAACTAAAATTTGAATGTTTTGGTGTCTCTCTCTCTCTCTCTCTCTCTCCCTCTCTTTGATTCAGATTTGAGTCTGGCATCAGCGATGCTGGCACTGTTCAGTTTGTTTTTAATGATGATGGGCTCCGTGTGTATCATCATGTCCCTCACGAAGAATGTACCTTTCCTCCTCAAGCCTGCTTCTGTCTGCTTCCTCATCTCAGGTGACCCTCATTCCTAATATTTGACGTAACTTTTTGTATGTCTGAAGACATTCCTAACAGTTTGTCCATTTATGCTTCTGCAAATATGAGAAAGATTTGCCAGGAAAATAAAACGCTAATTTATTTTCTTTGTTTAGTAATCCCAATTACAGACAGTTTCAAATGCTTATGGCTCTGTTTCATGCCTGCTCTCATCTTTTGGCTTCTTTCTTTCTCCACGTTTCTCTCAGGCATCCTGATCCTGCTATCCATCTTAGTTTTCCACCAATCAGTACTGGCATTGCTAGCGAGTGATCACAGTGTCCCTCTGCACTATGAGCTGTCCTGGTCAGTGGCGTGTGTAGGCTCAGCTGGGGCCATCCTTCTTGTCGGCGGCATTCTCTTCCTGTTGCTTTCTTTATCCTTTAATCCTTTCAAGAAATGCATAATGCACCAAAACAGCAGTGCCTAGCAGACTGGACTTTTTTTTTTTTTCAGGTTCTTAATAAGCTGACAGAATTAAAGACTGACAGGTTGCAAAGACTGGCAATGGTGCATAAAATGTTATGATTTCTGGCAATTGATTGACAACAAAATTAGATTTTAGAAAATGCTGAATTAAGTGGCCACTTTATTGGGTAAGCTACAGTTGCAATCAAAATTATTCAACCCCCATTGCAAATCAGGTTTGTCAAAATTTACAGACTTTCAGCTGTTTGCAATGAACAAATCAAACAAAAGCAACTGAAATAGTTCAACACAATGAATGCTTCAAGTGGTTTCCCCAAATTCAACTGAAAATGCAACTTATAATGACTTCTCCAGTTTCAAAATTATTCAACCCCTTCATGGCAAGCATCTTTAGTACTTAGTAGAGAACCTTTCTGCTGTTATGACCTGCTGAAAACGAGATGCATAGCCAGACACCAGCTTCTGGCAGCGTTCCTGAGGAATCTTAGCCCATTCCTCATGAGCAATGGCCTCCAGTTCAGTAATATTCTTGGGTTTGCGTGCTGCAACCGCCTTCTTCAAATCCCACCAGAGATTTTCTATGGGGTTCAAGTCAGGTGACTGTGATGGCCCTGTAGAATCTTCCAGGACTTCTTCTGCAACCAAGCTTTGGTGGAATTTGAGGTATGCTTGGGATCATTGTCCTGTTGGAAGGTCCAATGTTGCCCAAGCTTCAGCTTCCTCACAGACGACATGACTTTTCTCCTAGGATTTCCTGATACTTCAATGAATCCATCTTGCCTTCCACACGCTGCAGGTTTCCAGTGCCAGAAGATGCAAAGCAGCCCCAGAGCATCACCGAGCCACCACCATGCTTGACTGTGGACAGTGTTCTTTCTTCATTCTTCTTTCTCCAGATCCATCGTGCTGAAAAGTTCCAGTTTTGTTTCATCGCTCCACAGAACAGAATCCCAAAACTTCTGTGGCTTATTTATATAATTTTGAGCTGACTTTTCTTGTGCTTTTGGGTCAGTAGTGGTGTATGTATTGGAGTTCTGGCATGGAAACATTCTGCATTTAGTATGTGCCATACTGTGCTCACTGAAACCTCAGTGCCTGTTGCCACCAAGTCTTGCTGCAGGTCTTTTGCGGTCACTCGAGGGTTTTTCACAACCTGCCTTCTCAGAAATTTGGTTGCAGCCATTGATAGCTTCCTTTTTCTGCCCCGTCCAGATATTTCATGTATTTTCTGCCCCTAGCCAGTTCAGGTATTTCATGTGTTCCAGCTCAAGCACACCTGGTGCAACTAATGAAGCCCTTTATTAGTTGCACCAAGTGTGCTTGAGACAACACCTGTTTTGCATATTTGTTCTGTTGTGAGCGATTCTGTTCAGGGGGGTGAATAATTTTGAGACTGGAGTCATTATAAGTTTCTATGTGCATTTTCAGTTGAATTTGGGGAAAACACTTGAAGCATTCAATGTGTTGAACTATTTCAATTGCTTTTGTTTGATTTGTTCATTGCAAACAGCTGAAATCTGTAAATTTTGACAATAAACCTGATTTGTAATGAGGGTTGAATTATTTTGATTGCAAATGTATATGAAACAGTAGAATAGAGCTTGTGTTTGATTTTATTAGATAATGGACACCAATCAGCTGTTACTGTTAAGGGACATAATCAACTTCATCATAACCTGCATTCATGATGCCCGGGAACTCCACTCTGAATGTTCTTCTTCCTTCTTCTTATCTCAAAATCTTCACACACTTCCACTGAGTAAAATTTGGGGGGGGGGGATTTCTGTGTGAATATAAGAAGTGCTGAAGTAGCTTGGTTCCATTTCAAAAGTGGAAGTGTGATATATACTATGATGGTTCACCATTGATAGCACTAAAAGAAACATGACAGTGTGCAGTTTGACTTATAAAAAATTTGTTCAATTCAATTCAAACAATTGTTCAATTGTTTATTATTATCAAACACAAATGAAAACAAGTCTGCTTAAAAAGCATGAAACAAACTGCTAGATATTTTCCTTACATTCTCCTATTGGCACCGTTATGTTGAAATGGCATCTGAGAACTCCAGCTTGGAGAAAGTCTGATATCAGAGTGGGAATTGAGCTGGAGGGCCATTCAAAATTGGCTAAAATTTTCCGGTTCCCAAAAGACTGTGCATGCAGCATTAGCCCTGTACCGTACCCAGATAATGGCTGACCTGTAATGTTCAAGTTATTATCCAAATTTTAGGTTACATGACTTCAAAGTGCTAGGGTCTATTGCATGTGAAACTTCAGCTGTTCCAAAGGACCTTATTTTATAAATGAAGTGTGCACTCAGGAAAAAAAATAGCTTGGTGAAAGTAGCATTTTTACATTTCCTTGTCATTAGCTTTCAGTGAGAAGGCCCACCCCTCACTCTGGAACATTCCACATCATTTTAAGTTATATTAATTTTCCTTCATATTTGATCAGGTTTTAATAGAAAATTCTCCTTACTGTACCTGACATTTTCTTTGCATTTTATATCTGTAGTCATTCCCAACAGGTTCAAGTGGTGGGCTTTGTCTGGAAAGGTTTGAAAGCTTTGTCGGGAAAATTCATAACTTCAGAGCGCACTCATATATCCTTTGGTTAGAATTTGGTTACAAGCTATTTATTATGGTGGCCTGTAAGTGCAAAAGTAACAGATACAGCAAATCAGTAAACACAACAACAAACCCCAAAATGCAACAGCAGATACAGCAGCATGAAAGTAAATTAAAAAACACAAGAACAAAACTAAAAACACAACATTATCATAGTGCATTCAAGTCATGTCGGAAAGATCGTATTTACGAGTTGAACGCACACGAACACCACCACAAAGTCGTAATTACGAGTGGGAAACTCGGGATTTTCTTTGAGCCCAGAGTTTCCGTGTTGGGGGCAAGTCAGTAAGAAAACATGGTGGAATAAATGGATGCAACAATGTCTGTAGTTGACAGTAAATTTGTTGAAATTGAATGTTTACTCATCTCAGAAGCTGATTTCAGTTATTATATGTTTGGTATATGCAGCAAGTTATCGTCATTTTCAGGCTTTTTTTTAATTTACAATAAAACATGCTAATTGCCTGCACAAAATACGAAAGCATTGTACAATTACAATATAATATGTACAGTAATGATAAAGTTTATAGTGGCTTCATAAATTTAAAAAAAGCAAAACACACCTGATGCACATTCTTTGTTCTTCATTTTCTAGAAGTAGAGTTTAAAAAAACTCTACTCTAAATTTCTTAATAGTTAATTAAGAGAAGGTACACCGCCATCTTGCTCTGACCGAAGTGACTTGAACGCACCTGACGTCGTAATTACAACTTCCCAAATCGTAAATACAGAAGCAGAACAAAAGCAGAACAGTATGTCCTTATTGAGCATCACATGCTCGTTGCTGATTGGCTACAGTCAGTGTCAAAGATATGGTGGACCCTAAATAAATTTACTGATGCTTTCATTTGTGTTTATTTTTATCAAGGACTTTCATATGATCTTAGTTTAGACATGCTGTCACCTTTGTACCTTATTAATATGAATACGTGAAGGCTGGAAATCCAGATAAAGAAATAACATTAGTAACTTTGCATTGAATTGTTTTCATTAGGCTAACTAGATAACAGACTGAAGTGCAATTCTTTTTTTCATGTGTAGTCATATGTTATGAGTCCAATCAGCAATGAGCATGTGATGTTCAATAAGGACATACCCTTTCCATTCTGAGTTCATATTGCTGTGTTTCTGAATTTGCTGCTGTGTTTTAGTTTTGTTGTTGTGGTTTCTGATGAGTTGTTACATTATTAGTTCTGTTGTTGTGTCTTGCAGTTACATGCCACTGTAATTTACCTAATCATTTACCCGTCGTTTTAGTTTGTAGTGCATCATGATTGTCCAATGTAGTGGCAATAGCTCATTGAACTCCTTGTGACATACATAGTTTCTACTTTCTACTTGTTCCTGTGTTTGCATCACCTAGTAGAACATCTGGCTGTATGGTGGCAACTTGCAGACATGTTTAGTAGCTATTATGCTGATCTGGAAGAGCTCAGAGTGTGTGTCAGCGCTGTGGGTAAAGGGACGCATCAAAGGATGTGATTAAGATCAAAGAAATGAGATCATACAGATCAAAATTTCAGACTCACAGATGAGAGAGTACATTAAGCAGTCACATGGTAATATTAGCTATGTTTTTTTCTTTTTTTCTTTGAATATTCATTGCCCTGTCAAAAAAAAAAAACTTTGGAAAAAAAAATATCTGAGTTTCTCCTCTCAGCAGTTAACTTTGTCTTTCTTTGTATTTGGGTCTCTAAGCCAGCACTGCATAGTATTTTCCCAGCAGCCATTCTGTTTCATAATTAAACAGTAAAAAACTAAATGACATAGACCAAGCTACCTGGGGACAAGATCTGAAGGAGTTTTATATTGTGCTGGTTGGTCTGACACCTCTGAATCCCATTTGATTTCATTAGCAGCCAGCATACGGTGCTATATGTATATGCATTATGGGTTAGCAAAAATCAGTTCAGCTCAACAAAGCTGGTGTCCGCTTTGTAACCTTCAGCTAAATGTTATGCCACTTATTGCATGAAATACATAAATTACAGGAAACATTTCTAAACCTATCAAGAAGTCTTTCATATTTCAGAAGTCCACATGCTCTTCACATATGATACTCAGCTATGGTATCCTAGACTACTGCTTATTATTTTTGGAAATTAATGTTTATTCTCTCTTAAATTATGTAAAATGTGTGTTCTGTATGTTTCTTACTGTATGAAATGTAAATTATGTATGATGTTTGTTTGTTTGTTTTTTGACTTTGTATTATACACAGACCTTACACACAGGCTGTAAATAATAATGTTTATATTTCATTCTGGAAAGCTTCTTTTTCATTGTCACGCTGTTAATAACCCTTTCCACTGTTAGTATAACTCTTTTTTTTTTTTTTTTTTTCCAGGTCCTATTTTGTTTCAATGTACATGTCGCCTTCACTGTATAGTTTTGCTTGAGAATTAAATCTTTTGCACACAGGAGTGTTGTTTTTCCCCCTCTCACTCTGTCTTTTGTATTTCACTTGGGTTAAAATTAGTGCATGGTTCATATGAGCACATAAAAATTAATGAGAGTGAGAATTTTTGGGGTAAGGCATTTAGTTGTATAGCCTCAAAGTTTCTTATCCATTACACACACACACACACACACACACACACACACACACACACACACAGTGGGTTAACACAATATACACTCAAATTTAACTCAAAGGTTTTCATTACAAATGATATCAGCAACAACTTGAGTGAAAAGTATAATCTTAGAAATGTTAGAAATATGATCCATTTTAGATCAAATCCATCATAGTGTTGTCTGAACATGTGTTTCAGTGGAAGGGATAAGACTCATGGAAAGTCTGACCTTTCGTACAAAGCAGTTGACATGGTCAATATGTCAAATTTGCTTACATTTAAATAGGGACCTAGAAATTGTGCAACATCTTGACTACTGAATAGACAAGATGTTGTACTATTCCTTTTTTTTTTGTTTGTTTTTTTTTTTTTTGTGTGTGTGTTTGTTTTAGAATCTTCAAAACATTTATTTCAACTTTTAAAAAATCCCAGTTTTTTCCAGGTCTTAGACTTTTGGACCAGTGTATATATAAAAACACACACACACACAGTACTGTGCAAAAGTTTTAGGCAAGTGTGAAAAAATGCTGTAAAGTAAGAATTCGTTCAAAAATAGACATGTTAATAGTTTATATTTATCAATTAACAAAATGCAAAGTGAGTGAACAGAAGAAAAACTAAATCAAATCAATATTTGGTGTGACCACACTTTGCCTTCAAAACAGCATCAATTTTTCTATGTACACTTGCACACAGTTTTTAAAGGAACTCGGCAGGTAGTTTGACCCAAACATCTTGGATAACTAACTACAGTTCTTCTATGGATTTAGGCGGCCTCAGTTGCTTCTCTCTCTTCATGTAATCCCAGACAGACTCGATGATGTTGAGATCAGCGCTCTATGGGGGCCATACCATCACTTCCAGGACTCCTTGTTGTTCTTTATGCTGAAGATAGTTCTTAATGACTTTTGCTGTATGATTGGTGTCGTTGTCATGCTGGAGAATAAATTTGGGGCCAATCAGCTGCCTCCCTGATGGTATTGCATGATTGATAAGTATCTGCCTGTACTTCTCAGCATTGAGGAGACCATTAATTTTGACCAAATCTCCAACTCCATTTGCAGAAATGCAGCCCCAAACTTGCAAGGAACCTCCACCATGCTTCACTGTTGCCTGCAGACACTCATTCATGTACCGCTCTCCAGCATTTCGGCAAACAACCTGCCTTCTGCTACAGCCAAATATATCAAATTTTGACTTCTCAGTCCAGAGCACCTGCTGCCATTTTGCTGTACCCCAGTTGCTGTGTTTTCGTGCATAGTTGAGTCACTTGGCCTTGTTTCCACGTTGGAGGTATGGATTTTCGGCCGCAAGTCTTCCATGAAGGCCACTTCTGACCAGACATCTCCGATTGTGATGGGAAGTAAACCTGATGTATCTTTCATCTGCTGCAGTAAGTTTCCTTGGCCGACCACTCCGTCTACGGTCCTCAACGTTGCCTGTTTCTTTGTGCTTCTTAAAAAGAGCTTGGACAGCAAATCTGGAAACCCCTGTCTGCCTTGAAATTTCTGCCTGGGAGAGACCTTGCTGATGCAGTATAATTACCTTCTGTCTTGTTGCTGTGCTCAGTCTTGCCATGGTGTATGACTTTTGACAGTAAACTGTCTTCAGCAACCTGAATGAGTCTGGCTGTTCCTCACCCAGTTTTATTCCTCCTACACAGCTGTTTCTGTTTCAGTTAATGATTGTGTTTCAACCTATATATTGAATTGATGATCATTAGCACCTGTTCAGCATAATTGTTTAATCATACACCTGACTATATGCCTACAAAATCCCTGACTTTGTGCAAGTGTACCTAGAAGAATTGATGCTGTTTTGAAGGCAAAGGGTGGTCACATCAAATATTGATTTGATGTAGATTTTTCTTCTGTTCACTCACTTTGTATTTTGTTAATTGATACATATAAACTATTAACATGTCTATTTTTGAAAGCATTCTTACTTTCTTACTACAGCAATTTTTCACATCTGCCTAAAACTTTTGCACAGTACTTGATATACATTTGCAGTCAAAATTATTTGACCCCCATTGCAAATCAGGTTTATTGTCAAAATTTACTGACTTTCTGCTGTTTGCAATGAACAAATCAAACAAAAGCAACTGAAATAGTTCAACACAATGAATGCTTCAAGTGGTTCCCCCAAATTCAACTGAAATGCAACTTATAATGACTCAAAATTATTCAACCTCCTGAATAGAATCCCTCACAACAGCACAAATATGCAAAACAGGTGTCTCAAGCACACTTCATGCAACTAATCAAGGGCTTCATTAGTTGCACCTGAACTGGCTAGGGGCAGAAAATACATGAAATACCTGGATGGGGCAGAAAAAGGAAGCTATCAATGGCTGCAACCAGATTTCTGAGAAGGTAGGTTGTGAAAAACCCTCGAGTGACTGCAAAAGACCTGCAGCAACACTTGGTGGCAACAGGCACTGAGGTTTCAGTGAGCACAGTATGGCGTGTACTAAACGCAGAAGGTTTCCATGCCAGAACTCCAAGACGTACACCACTACTGACCCAAAAGCACAAGAAAAATTGGCTCAAGATCATATAAATAAGCCCCAGAAGTTTTGGGATTCTGTTCCGTGGAGCGATGAAACAAAACTTTTCTGCCTGATGGATCAGCAGTATGTCTGGAGGAAAAAGAATGAAGAAAGAACACTCTGTCCACAGTCAAGCATGGTGGTGGTTCGGTGATGCTCTGTGGCTGCGCTGCATCCTCTGGCACTGGAAACCTGCAGCGTGTGGAAGGCAAGATGGATTCATTGAAGTCTCAGGAAATCCTAGGAGAAAACCTCATGCCAATGATCCCAAGCATACCTCAAATTCCACCAAAGCTTGGTTGCAGAAGAAGTCCTGGAAGATTCTACAGGGCCATCACAGTCACCTGACTTGAACCCCATAGAAAATCTCTGGTGGGATTTGAAGTAGGCGGTTGCAGCATGCAAACCCAAGAATATTACTGAACTGGAGACCATTGCTCATGAGGAATGGGCTAAGATTCCTCAGGAATGCTGCCAGAAGTTGATGTCTGGCTATGCATC
>CM042544.1:15824255-15864255 GCA_023630585.1 Cranoglanis bouderius
CGTCGGAAGCGGTAACTAGGCAAGCGCAGCACAGCGTGCGTTGTGCTCTTGAAGATGTCGGTGCGTGAGCGGCAGCGCAGCTCCTTGTTCTTCTCAATGTAGATGTTTACGGCCAGCACCCCCACCATCTCAGCCAGAATGAATGAAAGGCCACCAAAATAGAAGGACCAGCCATATGAATATTGCCATTTTTTATCCTCATCCTTCTTTGGAGAGATGTCACCTAGCGCCGCCGAGATGTACACAATCACACCAATGATGTTGCTCAATCCTACAGGTGAAATTTATCAACACAGAGGCTTTTAATTTCAGATGGGTTGATTGTTCTTATGCAAAATATTGTGCAGTTACAAATAAACTATAAAGGCAAATACTGTGTAATCTAACCAATGAGGATCTAATCACTGTCAAAGATTGCAATAGTTCATGTAAGTACAAAAAAGTTACAGTTGGATGACAAATTACAAGAAAAACCTGGTGGCTGTTAATGGTATGGGGAGCGTTTCCACTCTCACATACTCACCATTGTATCCTGATCAGGATGGCACAGGATAAAAGTAATCATTTATATTTATATACCACATACCAATCCCATCTCATCCAAATGTAAAGGAATGATATTAGGAGAATGACTTTGTTTTTCAGTGTATTACAAATTTTGAGCTCCAGTGACAGGTTAATGTTCTGGACCCCTAACCCACGACAGTTTTCATTCTTCTGGACAATTTTTATTCCCTAGAATCTAGGGCTGTATTATTGGCATTTGTATTTGGATTGTCTCAGTCTTGGACATTAGTCTCACCAGGGACGTCACTAGAGATTTATGAATGGGTGAGCTTAGCCTCTTTTAGGGGGGACTGGGCATACCCCCAAAATTTTTTAAAGCCACCAAAACATCTTTCTAGTCATGTACAGTACTGTAAGTTTTAAGCACCCTATTTTTTTTAGTACAAACTTTGTTATAGATTTGTTATTTTATGACTTCTACATTATCAAGTCAGTACAAATTCCCAAACATTAGTTTTCTAGCACAAAATTAAATGTTACAGAAAAATGTTTGTCATTAGAGAAAGCAGCATATTATGTAAGAGACCACTTTTCAGACAAAAAAAAAAAATAAAAAAAACAATGAAGGCTGCTGGGTTTTGCTGCAAAAATAAGAAGCAAGTGTGAAAGTCAAAGTCTCCAGAAGAACTGTGGCTGGTGCTGCAAGATGCTCAATAAAACGTACCAGCTCATTTCCTTATAAAAGTCTACTATTTTTTATTTTTATTTTTATTTTTTTGTCACACCAAATATTGACTTTGTTTCATTTACTACTGTTTACTGCTCTTTACGGTATTTTCTTTAGAATGTAGAAACATTTCATTATTTTGAAGGCATCTTTGCTCAACAGCATTTCTTTGCATATGCCTAAAACATTTTCACAGTACTGTATCATTTAGAGTAACAATGGGTGTAAAATCTATGTAAATAAGGTTATTTTTGGTCAAGGTATACCTGTCTCATAGTTTGTGTTAGAGACTGATTTAATATGACTTAACTAAATTATATAAAAATAAAGAAATTAAAGTCCACTTTGTCCCCATCCATCCAACACCAACAAAAGGCAAAAATGGCACTATGTAGCCAAAATATTTTTAGGATTTTATTTAGTGAGTGAATGAGTGAGTGAGATGGCAATCAACATTACAGATTACAGGTACATTTTGTAAAAAATGGGAATACTACAGTGGGGGAAAAAAGTATTTGATCCCCTGCTGATTTTGTACGTTTGCCCACTGACAAAGAAATGATCAGTCTGTAATTTTAATGGTAGGTGTATTTTAACAGTGAGAGACAGAATAACAACAAAAAAAATCCAGAAAAACACATTTCAAAAAAATATCAAATAAATTGATTTGCATTTTAATGAGGGAAATAAGTATTTGACCCCTTCGACTTAGTACTTGGTGGCAAAACCCTTGTAGGCAATCACAGAGGTCAGATGTTTCTTGTAGTTGGCCACCAGGTTTGCACACATCTCAGGAGGGATTTTGTCCCACTCCTCTTTGCAGATCCTCTCCAAGTCATTAAGGTCATTTTCAATGCCCTGGCTGAGGGAAGGAGTTTCTCACCCAAGATTTGACGGTACATGGCCCTGTCCATCGTCCCTTTGATGCGGTGCAATTGTCCTGTCCCCTTAGCAGAAAAACACCCTCAAAGCATAATGTTCCCAGCTCCATGTTTGACGGTGGGGATGGTGTTATGACTTGGGGTCATAGGCAGCATTCCTCCTCCTCCAAACACGGCGAGTTGAGTTGATGCCAAAGAGATCTGACCACACCTGACCACAACACTTTCACCCAGTTCTCCTCTGAATCATTCAGGCAAACTTCAGACGGGCCTGTACATGTGCTTTCTTGAGCAGGGGGACCTTGCGGGCGCTGCAGGATTTCAGTCCTTCACGGCGTAGTGTGTTACCAATTGTTTTCTTGGTGACTATGGTCCCAGCTGCCTTGAGATCATTAACAAGATCCTCCCGTGTAGTTCTGGGCTGATTCCTCACCGATCTCATGATTATTGAAACTCCACGAGGTGAGATCTTGCATGGAGCCCCAGACCGAGGGAGACTGACAGTTTCTTCCATTTGCGAATAATCGCACCAACTGTTGTCACCTTCTCACCAAGCTGCTTGGAGATGCTCTTGTGGCCCATTCCAGCCTTGTGTAGGTCTACAATCTTGTCCCTGACATCCTTGGACAGCTCTTTGGTCTTGGCCATGGTGGAGAGTTTGGAATCTGATTGATTGATTGCTTCTGTGGACAGGTGTCTTTTTACAGGTAACAAACTGAGATTAGGAGCACTCCCTTTAAGAGAGTACTCCAAATCTCAGGTCATTACCTGTGTAAAAGACACCTGGGAGCCAGAAATCTTGCTGATTGATAGGGGATCAAATACTTATTTCCCTCATTAAAATGCAAATCAATTTATAACTTTTTTGAAATGCGTTTTTCTGGATTTTTTGTTGTTATTCTGTCTCTCACTGTTAAAATACACCTACCATTAAAATTATAGACTGATCATTTCTTTGTCAGTGGGCAAACGTACAAAATCAGCAGGGGATCAAATACTTTTTCCCCCCAAGGTATCAGGATTATTTTTGCAGGGCTTTGGATTTGCGACCAAAAATATTAATTTGCGAATGATATATTTGCTGAGATTGCCACTGGCAAAAATATAAATTTACACGTTATGATTTAAAAATTGCATGTACTGTCTTTTTAATTGTGTTCTGTGAGGAGGAGCCTCTCGCATAATTTGTTGTGTTGACGTGATAAAATGAGATGCTGTGCATGAAGTTCAAATTCATCCAGAGCACCAAAATACCCACGGGGAAAGCGAGGATCAGCTTTCTGCCTCAGAAAGACGTGTCTAAACAAAAAATATCAGACTTTTTCAAACAATCCTCATCTCTGTCGAGCACCAATGCTGATAAAAAAGCAGGCTCCAGTTGTGCCAGCATGAGAGAGAGAGAAAACGATGGAGACACAGAGGATCATCTTTCCGTGTCAATCATGACGAAGGAGCTAAAAATAAAATTACACCACCTATATGATTGCAAGTGAAGAGCTGCCTTTCACCAAATCTACCTCTCAGATATTACTAATGAAGAAGAATTGACTGGATGTGTGCAAGACGTACGACAAAGACACAGCATGTGCTTTGAGCAGAATGCATCTAGTTGAGATTTTGCTTGTCCTACCAATTTTGGCAGCTCAGTGCGAACGTGGCTTTTCAGCTCAAGACAGGATAAAATCAAAAGTACGCAATTGAACCTTGGGAGACTTGATCAGGATCAGCACAGAGGCCCATCACTTGAACAGTTTGATCCTGAACCATGTGTCAAACGCTGGCTTTCTGCAACACAGAGGAGGCCGAACTCCACTCATTGGCCAAGTGATACTGACATAATGATGGTCAGTGACACTGGCTCAGATTCTGTGTAAAGAACAATTCTTTGTGACTGTATATAGTTCTCAAGTTGGAAAAGACATTCAGTTCCTACTTTAAGCGAACTTGGATGAAAATGCTGAAGCTGTAAAAGGAGTCCAGACGTACACACATGACAGGATGACAGGATGAAAGTAAGTGTTTTAAAATTTTCAAATATAAGTTCGTTCTTATGTGGCACTTAAAAAAATCATTTGGCGCCTGTTTTTTTTTTTTCTTATAGGAGCCAATGGCTCTTTAATAGATTTGCATCTGCTTTTTAACACAATATAGACAGCTGCATGATTATAGTTCTGGTTCTCTCTTGCCAGTTGTGACTCACGTGAGCAACAAATTTATTTATTTAATTAAAACAAATCCAAACATTGAACATGTTTTTAAGCTCTAAAATAAAAAAAGTATTTTAGATCATATTGCTTTTCTCTTGACTGTATTTATTCTCTTTATGTGACCTTGAAGTAATCCAAAAGTAATCAGATTGCATTACTTTCATATTGTGATACTTGGATTACATTACTGATTACATTTTTTATGAAGTAATTTGTAACTGTAACGGATTACATTTGTAAAGTAACCCTCCCAACCCTGTAATCTAATGACTGATGTGGTTTGGTGCGATCCCTTGTGTTGCGCGTCAACTCTTGTAATGATCTGGGAGTATTTCCCTTTAAGACCAGGAGGGGTGCGTGACCGCATCATTCTGTGCTCTCGCTGCCTGTGTCCGAGTCTGCAGCAAGTGTATGAGTGAGCAGCCGAACTGTAACCGTGATAATGGTCAGCATAATTAATAAAACCAACGTAAAATGTTTAAACAGTAAACTGTCGTGTATGGATCATTTGCTGACAAACAGAACGACTCGATTAAAGTGTATACATGCTGGATGAAGTCGAGATACAAGTC
This sequence comes from Cranoglanis bouderius, assembly GCA_023630585.1. Lineage (NCBI taxonomy): Eukaryota > Metazoa > Chordata > Actinopteri > Siluriformes > Cranoglanididae > Cranoglanis > Cranoglanis bouderius. The sequence goes on from CM042544.1 coordinate 15,829,150, forward strand.
TGATTTCAGAAGTTCAATTTCAGTACGATTTCAGTCGGACTAAAGCGTTTACATGACATTTTAAAAAGGCAAACTATTGCTTTAGCTTAATTGAAATCGAACTTTTAACGCGCATGTAAACATGCTTACTGTCTGGAGGTCCGCCGACGGGAAGTACCCACGGTAAGCCGCTGGATGTGTGTCTATCAACCAAAAAACGTGCAGACAAATAGGTGTGTAGCGTGTACAGCAGCCTCCCCCAGGTCCTAGTGCCCGCACAGGAACAGGTTTAAGATACGACGGAATCGAACCGTTGATGGAAAAAAAAAGAAATCAAAAAGAAAATACATTGGCTGATATATTGATTTGCTTAAGGGGGCTAAAGAACATTTTAAAATAGGCCTAGTGACGTCCCCGAGTCTCACTAAATAGAATATTGGTCTCAACTGGGTTTTTTTTTTTTCACGTGCACAAAGGTCTGACAAAAGGTAATTCCTTCTTCTATAAAACATAGCCTAATTATGGCATAATGCACTAATGAAGCTAACTAGTTGAAGTAAAAGTTTCACCTTGAACATGATTTGTTTTGGTTTTTGGTATCAGCCTTGACTTCGGTTTTGGTTTCGGTCTTGCGTTCATTTGGACTTGATCTTGACTTGGCCTCAACCACCTTAAGACTCAGTGTTGACTCAAGCTTGACTGGTCTTGGAGTTGCAGTCTTGAATACAGCCCTACTAGGATCTCTTTGGACTTTACTCAGGGTCTTTGCAATCATCCCAACCTTTGAAACAGTCACTGGCCATTTTATCAGGTTCACCCACTATATAGGAGGCTTTGTAGACAGTAGTTACTGAGTGTAGCCAACCTATTATACACAAATCAATGAAAGGGGACCACTGCTGATCAGATCTCATTTAGATGATGTGGTTACTAGATTTAGTCCCACCAAAACAGCCAATGAGTATATATCCAAGTTAAATGTGTCTAATATATTGTCACCTCAGTGTACCTAGACATCAAATAAACCCTCAACAATGAGAAGATTTCCAAACCTGCAGCTACAAACAGAATGCCAGCTCCCAGTATGATGTTCCTCTTGCTCTTGTAAAAGCGACTGGTGGCAATACACACTCCTCCCATCAGCAACAAGATTGCACTAAGAATAGGGAAGATATTTGAAGCCCGAACCACTCCTACAGAGAGAGAGATGGGGAAGGGGAATGCAAAGATTGAATTAGGTATTGAAAACGTTAACTTTTTATATAGCAAAAGAACCTTAAAAATTATGAAAAAAATAGATCACAGTGTTGAGAGGGATGTGAAACAGAGCTTTACCAAACAATGACAATATATATGGATATAAAAAAATGTGTTAATTATTCTGAGACATCGGTGTAATTAAATCATGTCTCTGCAATGTGGGTTCATCTTTTTTCTGCTGAAAAAGCCTCAAGAGAGAAGCTGCTTTTCCTCCAAAGTCCAAAATCCCATCTGGGATTAGCTGGCACAGCTAAAGAACATGACATGAATATCAATCGAATGCTAGCTAATATGTATGTGCACGCATACATGTATGAGTGTTTGCATGTGCATCAGCCGTAATCAACAGCGACAGAGCTTCCCTGAAGTCATTTATCAGACTTCCCACAATTCACAAAAAATACAGGATTGTTATCTTTTAAGCATTAAGGGGCATTTAGTGTGATTTCTACAAAATGAAATTTGACAACACAATGCAAATCCTGTGTTACAGCTCTTTTACATAATCCTCCTTAGCACCCTTCACCAGCACTCACTGTATTACCACAAAGGAAGGGAAGGAACATCTCTTACGCAAGACGTACTCTGCTCCATCGTGGTCAAAGTCGGCGTCTTCTGGGAAGTGATTGATCTGAGAGCACACCCCTCGTTTCACACCTACATGAAAGAGTACAGGTGATCAACATGTTGCTGTTGCTCTACATATCTTAATTTGTTAACAAGTTTAATTCCGTATCCCCTCTTTCAATTACACAGTAGCACATACAGCTATTAGTGGAAGTGAAGGAGACCTGTATTAATTGGTGTGATTAATAAATGTCTATGCCAACCTAACCAATTACAGCAATATTCATGTAAACATGAGATTACTACTAACCTAATAAACTCGGTTACTGATCATAAAGCATATTATTCACTAACTACAGTAAAACTAGAATGAAAGCCTTGGGATTTTGAGAGTGAGAAATGTACAGTCATGTAAAAAAATAGTACACCCCATGGAAAGTTTTTAAATTATTATTACTTTTTTTAAACACATATTTGGACAAGCAAACATTCGATCCTCTTTGAAACAGTGCCTATAAATAAAGGTGATACACTCTATCAAATGACACATAAAATTGACATTTTATAGTAATTTCCAAAATTTACTTTAACAAAAAAAACAGATCAGTCACACAGGAAAAAAGTAAGTACACCCCTACATTTATCACACCTTCAAATCCATAAAATTAGAATCAGGTGTTCAAGATTGGGTGCCAGTGATTAGAACCTTCTTAGGGAGTGCAGGTGGAACCTGTCTTATTTATACCCCTCCCATATCTAGTATCTGGTGTTCCCTTTGTTATTGAGGTGTGTGGTGTCATCATGCCAAGATCTAAAGAGTTCTGTAAGGCCTGAAAAGACCAGAAAAAAGGTTGTGGATGCCTATGAGTCTGGCAAGGAATTTAAAAAGATCTCCAAATGATTTGAAATACATAATTCCACTGTAAGGAAAATCATCTACAAGTGGCACAGACTTCAAATGACTGCCAATTTGTCCAAGACTGGCCGTCCCAGTAAATTCAGCCCAAGAGCAGACCGTCTGATGCAAAAAGAAGTCTCCAGGAACCACAAAATTTCATCAAAGGATCTGCTAGTAAGTCTTGCAACTGTGGGTGTCGAAGTGCATGCTTCTACAATCAGAAAGAGACAAATTTGACCTGCATGGGAGGCGTGCCAGGAAAAAAACCATTAGAGCAAGACTACAGTTTGCCAATGAGCATATAGGCAGAGTCCAGGCCTTTTGGAATAATGTGCTCTGGACAGACAAATCAAAGATAGAGTTCTTTGGCCACAGTAGCAGCAGACATGTTTGGCACAGACCAAAGACAGCACCTCATACCAGCTGTGAAGCATGGTGGTGGAAATGTTATGGTTTGGGCTTGCTTCACTGCCTCAGGGACTGGACAGCTTGCCTTCATTGATTCAACTATGATCCACTATACTATAAATCCACCAAAGAATGGCTCAAAAAGAAGAAATGGAGGGTTATGGAATGGCCTAGTCAAAACCTGGATTTGAATCCCATTGAAATGTTGTGGGGGGGATTTGAAACGGGCAGTAAATGCAAGAAAACCCTCAAACATCTTGCAACTGAAAGAATATTGCGTGGAAGTGTGGTCAAAAATTCCAGCAAGCCTGGTGGACAATTATGCAAAGTGCCTACAAGAAGCTTCTGAGGCTTCTGAGGCCAGGGGTGTACTTACTTTTTCCACAGAAAAACATCACATCTATTGATATTTCTGTTGAATAAATGATTGAAAAAGCTAATTTTCCTCATGTTTTTGTTCCAGTATATCAACTTTATTAATAGGCACTGTTGTTCAAAGATGATCAAATGTTTTCTTGTCCAAATACGTCAAAAAAGCCAACAATTTCCATGGGCTGTACTTATTTTTTCACATGACTGTAAGTCAAGTGTCCTTTGAGTTTAATGGGCTAACTGTAATAACTGATTTTAATATTGGTAATATTAATTTTAATTTTTTATGACCGGTGATTTTAATGTTTGGTCAGGCCAATTTAAACATAATTGATGTTACATTGTACATTAATACCTTTTTAAAAATACACTTATAAATTGGAATATATCAAGAGTTATTTTCGACTTGCATAGTACTACAATATTAACCCAAAGCAATAACGTTTTATGGCTGCTATTACCAATTCCAACTGCAGCATGCACAACGACTCCCAAGCTCTTAGCCAATGGTGGTAATTACATGATGAGGTAAATCAGGCACTTTACAGCAGGGAAAATGCCTTCAAGCAAAAATTAGAAATTTTGCTTGAATCAGATTATCAGGAAATACAACTGACAGGTAAATTAACATTCTAACTTCATAGATAAAAATATGAGATTGGTGATAGATGAAAGATAACAGATAACATAAAATATCTCCCTAAAATAAATCCATAAATTCATTGGCATCTATCCATGATTCATTTGTCTAGTATGAAATATAAACTAAACTACTAAACCCACCACCTACAATCTCAGTTGTTGAATGTTCCACTCAAATTGAACACAGAGCTTTGGATTACACACACAGGACTCTGCACAACACTCATCCACAAATACTGTATATACACATGCACATAGAGTGGAGCCCTGGAGTCATCCAGGCAGTTGGATAGCTACCCGCTCCAGTGCTGGGGGCCTACTGCTGACACACAGACTGAAGCGATATGATGACACCATGACTGGTAGTGATGAATGGAGTGAAAGTGTGATGGAGAGATGAAACACAGACGGAGGGAGGTATGGACAGGTGTGAGGGAAGGTCTTGGGTTTGATTCACCGCTCTGTCTTTTTAAAATTTCCTCATGGACATTAGTCTGTAAGAAAGAAATGGGAGGCACAAAAAGGGAAAAGAGTCAGCACAGCCCATGGATGAGAAACTGAGCTCTCCAGTTTGGTTCTTGCTTACAGATCCTGCTGCTCTCTGGAGACAGGATGGCTCTATGGCTGATCCATAGTGACACTTCTGTCCAAAGCACCAGTCATTTATTGGAAATAAGATCTTGACTGTGTGTTCAAGTCCTCAGTCCTATGGGAGCCTTGAGCTATAAGCTTAAACACATGAAAGCAGCTCATTGCCTCATGCACTCCAATCTCAAGTCCTAGTGTTAAGGTTATTATGTTTTTTTTTTCTTTTCTGGAATATCTAAGTTATATGTCTTGTATGTATCCCCACACTTCACAGTCCTTAGACAGAAAGTGTTAGCGGTTAGAAGGTTTGGCATTCATTATGCAGATTCAAAATGGGTCCTCCTTCCACTTCACCTAATCTCAGAGGCACTGCTACTTAGCATCCATCTTGTCTCCAAACCCTGGGGACATAGAGGATTACTTGACCTCTAAACTGTGCAAACCATGCAATGCAGCATCTACCGAGAGAAGGAGGATAAAAAAAGACTAAGAAAGAAGGATATAGTGAAAATCGCAGAGATAGAGAGAACACAAATGTGCTGCACAGAGTTTGGGAGAGCGGTAGAGATTGGAGAAGTGATTAAAGCAAAAGAGAGAACTCTAGAGAGAGAGAAAGAGAGAGAAAGATAGAGCTGCAGCAGCACAGTGAGAGCTTATCTTTAATTGAATGCTTTGTTGTTATGGAGATTAGCCATAAGGCTAAATTAGCAGTGCACAATAGCTGGGTACAGACTGAAAGGAGAGTAAATGTGACGTGGGGATGAGTGAGAACATTCGCTGTTAAAACGCAACTCAGAAGCCCATGACTGCCACCCCTTTTAGCCTGGTTCTTAAGATAACCCCCAAACAGTATTTTAATTAGGATTTCACTTGCTTTTCCTCTTACCATCTACATTAGAAACTAAACATACATGTTTCATACAGGTCCATGGATGCTGTTTAACCTGTACAAATCTTGTACACTAGATTAACTCATATTAATAGAAATCAAAATGTTGCAATCCAGTCTTGTTTCATTCTGTAAAGAATTGTAATGCCGTACTATGATGGCTCACTGTGTATTTACGGTACAAAAGATAAATAACAAATAATGTGCAATATGAATGAAATCTGAAGTTATTATATATATATATATATATATATATATATATATATATATATATATATATATATATATATATATATATATATATATATATATATGTGTGTGTGTGTGTGTGTGTGTGTGTGTGTGTGTGTGTGTGTGTGTGTGTGTGTGTGTGTGTGTTCCCAAGATTTGAAATCAGTCGGGGTACGTCACTCCATCAAGCAACTGCTACACAAACTCTGCCCTCTGTAACCTTTGAAATATCGTGCTCTGCCCTCTGTAACCTTTGAAAAAATCTCTGGCTAATCTAACATAACCACTGAAACACCTCCAATCCGAAAGACTACATATCCCAGAGATATGTAGTAGAGCCCTGACCCTCAAGGCAGCAGATCCTCCAAAGGCCCGAGTGTGTGAGGGCTCCAGGGTCTTTCTTGTCCTTGTTGTGTGGGTCATCCTGTGTCACATTGGCTGTGCTGTTGCAGATCAGAGCACGAGAGTAGAGCCAGTAATCTGTCCCAATTGCCACTGTCATCAGGCCAAAGGAGGCGAATGCCCCCACAATGGTGAGAAGGATCTGGATCCCCTTCTCACACACCATGCCTGTAGTGGACACATGGAAAAGTCCAGAGAAAGAAGGGAGATAGGGCCGACAGCATGGAGATAGCAGAGAAAGAAAAAAACAAGAGGGGGGAAATATTGGCAAAATATTTCATAATTGCACATAAAGGAAATAAACATTAGTGGTTTCAATGGCATAGTTCTGTACACAATTCTAAAGAGAAATATTAATAAATGAAGATGAACAATGAACCAATTTAATTTACCAATAAAATATTAGTTGCAATAATAGCAACCATTTCAGGTGGTGGACATTGTCAATTTAGCAGATGATTACTAGTTACATATGTACCTGTGGTTCTATGAGTACTGGATATCCACAAGAGGTCATGAGAATCACTGGGATAGCTTGTAGTGTGCAGGCACACACATGCTGAGACCTTCCAGCAGTCAAAAATAGCAGTATTTGTAATATATACTGTTGACATGCTTTCTCTGGAACCTTCTCTGTGAGTTCCCACTGGATTGACAGTGGTTCTGAATGACAAGGTCCATAGAACCACAGGTACGTATTTATAATTCTATTTCAGCAGGGTTGGTGAGAATAACCTGGATAACCTTTGTCATGTAATGAGAAACCAACCCATGTTAGGACTGACTAGAAAGGTGTTTGAAAATTACTGCTGTGCTTAGACCATGTTATCAGGGGCAGGGTTATCCATGTAGAACCTGGAGAAGGTGCAATGTGACACTCAGGTAGACAGGTAGCAGAGAAAAACAGACTTCCTGGAGTGCCACGCCACATATAATGCTCATAAGACGAAGATGCTCCTTGTAGATTGGCAAATCACAGTAGGAGATACCATGAGCATTCTGCTCACCTATTGGCCATTGTGATGATGTCAATCACCTGTTGGGCCAGTTTCTGAGAAAGGGGAACTCCCAAAGTCTTTCCTCTGTGACAGATGAACAGTTGATCTGTTGATCAAATAGCTGCCATCTGGTCCCAGTAGTACTCCAGAGAAACCCATTTCAGTTCTGCATCCTGTTCAATACCACTGTGCAGTCCCATTTGGTGAGTTGATTTCAGTGAAGCTAATTATGACTGGGCTCAAATGAAGAGCTTTGGGCAAGGTGGAGAACAGAATCTGATCATGTGCCCATGTGATCATGGCACACTTCCCAAGCAGACTCAAATTTGTGAGAAAAGCCATGCATCTCTAGTAAGCTAGATCTCATGCCCCTCATGCTGAGAAGAGGATGCATCTCTGTCTGTGGGTCTAGCCACAGGGGTCTAGCTACAGCCTGATAACCCACTTCTGAAAGTCTCTTCCAGAAGACCCAAGAGAACTACCACTGCAGCTGCGATCAGAGATGCTAGCATTTTCAACAGGAGCCAGTACTGTACATAGAGACCTGCTTGATTGCCAAGTAATATCTGCCACATATTAAGTGACAGGGTGGCTAGCTTTCTTAAGGACTCTAACTTCACACTGATGAATTATGTGGCCTGTTTTTTTGTGGGCTTTTCTGAATTTACCATGCACAGTAATATGTGTGAATAGCACATACGTGTGCTGAATTGCCTGCTCATTGGTGGGGGCACATAACAGCCAGTCATCCAACTATGGCAGTATCCTGATGTCTCAGGCCATCTGAATAAATCTCAAGATCATCTGTGGCTCCAGAGTGAGGTCATAGTTTTGAACTTTGAACTGGAATGCCTGTTTTTTGAAGGCAAATCTCAAAAAGCATCTGTGTCATGGGATGATGGGGACATAGGCAATGTGCAGATCCACTGATTTGAGCCAGCCCTATGGTATTATGGCATGAATAACTGACAAGCTTATCATGCAAAAAAGGAGGGTTTTTAGGAACCAATTCAGCCCTCTTAAATCCACACTCAGATGATCACTAGCATCAGCCTTCTGAACCATCATTCTTCAGAATGAGAAAGTACATTGAATTCTGAACCATGGGGCATACTCTTTTGATCATGCTTCTGTCCAACAGGGAACAACCTTTCTGTGTCAGAGAGGAAAGCAACCTGATGGGGAAAATGGGGGTTTAACATTGGTTGTTGTTTTGGCAATCCAGCTAATATAGCAGTCTATCTATGAGCAGCACTCAAGCATGGTAGTGGTGCTTAGCCACATGCCCACTAGTTGACTAGTTCATGGGGCATGTGAAAAACTCTGAGTGGAGACACCATAATTAGAGCCTACCCACTAAGGAAAATGAGGGCACACAGAGACCCAACTCCAGCCCCAGTACTGTGCATTGATGAATCTGGCTAAAGTAGCAGGCAACTGTGCAAACACTGCACAGTACAGTGTGTGAGGCCCACTTGACCTTAGCCACAGGCACACTAAACTGTAGACTGCAAAGACTGTGGAACTAAGCCAGTAGCACAGAGGGAGACCCAACAGGGAAATGAACTGCAGCCAGTGTATGTGTGTTAGCATTTGTTAGCAGAGTCCAGCTAACTTCACAAGCTCAGTGGTGAACTCCACATTAGAAAGCACACTGAAAAGCTCAGAGTCGTGAGGGACTTCAGCCCAGTGAGAGACTGAGTGGTGAGTAGAGCAGTTTGAATAGCAAGATATCATGGTGGTTTTTACTGCCCCGGGCAGTTAGGAGTGGTGAAATAGAATTACTAAGCATTGACAAAGGAAGCCAATGTATCATGAGCCAATTGAAAGACAATGCAAGTCTAAAAAGAGATTAAATCCAGCTTAAAAAAACCTAATAGAAAATCATCAGAGTGGAAATCCCAATACAGTTATTTTTAAAACACACTAAAGACTGTAAATGAGTATTACATAAAAACACATGGTTATAAGTGTAATTATCAACCTTAAGGGTATTACAAAATTTAAAAACATATACCCTGAGAGTACTACTTAAGCACTACTTAATTTCCATAAACTGAATTGGCCATCCAAAAATCAAATTAAGGAACCACATAGCATAAATATGAATATAAATAATTTTGCATATGTGTTGAAATTTCTTTTGAACTTAAGTTACTCACTCTAAACACAACCCAAAGCTATACTGTCAGCCAATAATTAGTAATAAGCAATAAATAGGAGTGCGTGGTTCATTGCAATAATATCCACCTCCATATCAGGGTGAAATATTGTGGTAACAACAAATATTCATACAGTGGAACTGAAATTAATACAGCTCCTTGCTAGAACTTACATGAAACTACAGAAAACATGTTGTCACATGAGAGCAGCACATGAAGCATATATAAATAAAACACAATTTTATATCATTGTGTATAATCAAATAATGAATAAATATTTGTTGATAATAAGCAAGAAGATTCATGTTTACATCTTCAAGCTTACCTGACGGCAAGTTTCTATCCTTCGACTCAATTTTGAAATCTTTCTTTTCCCTGCTAGATGAGAATCTGCTGTCCCCTTGGTCCGGGCAGCGTCCATCGACTGTCCTCGCACACTGCTCCTCTCCTCCCTGCACTTGTTTCTTTCCCCTTGCTTTTCTCTACTTCTTCTTCTTTCTTGTTTCTGCTAAAGGATGGTTGCTGGTTCTGGTCTTGTGTAAATTCTCTTATTTGTTCAAATTACTTGTCATGGTCTGAAAATAAAGGGGAAAAGAAAAAAAAATAGAATAAAAAACAACAACAAACAGTGTTAAAAACAACTTGAGACAAATATCTAAATGGAGACAGAGTCCCCTATGAAAAAACATAAACATTTTTTTTATTTTTTGTTTTTTGCTGTGCACTGAATACATTTGGGTTTGAGATCAAAAGATGAATATGAGACGATCGATCACAATTTCAGCTTTGATTTATGATATTTACATCTAGATGTGCTAAGCAACTTAGAACATGGCACCTGTTTTTTTAAAACCCACTAATTTTTCAAGTGATTTAAAAATATTGGAACATGTGACTGACAGGTGTTTCTTGTTGCCAAGGTGTGCCCTGTTAGATTGATTGTTTAAACAATGAATAGCTCTGAATGCCTACTCTTGGTTTGAGCCCTGGGTTTCACCTGTGAAGACTGCATTTGTTGATAAAAAGGATAAACCAGCATGAAGACCGGAGAGCTTCCTATGAGAGAAAATCAAGCCATTTTGAAACTGAGAAAAGAAGGACAATCTATCAGCTCCATTGTAAGCATTGGGCATAGCCAATACAACAATTTGGAAAAAGAAAGAATCCACTGGCATACTAACAACCAGACATCGGACAGGTCGGCCCTTCAGAGAAGACTTTGAGAGCAGAAATATAGAGGCCATACCACAAGATGCAAACAACTCATCAGCAGTGAGAATCAGAAAGCCAGATTGGAATTTGTAGTGAAATACAGAGATGAGCCACAAAAGTTCTGGAACCAAGAGTAACCTCTACCACTACTAACCTCTAGTGATGGAAAGATCAAAGTGTGGAGAAAGAAAGGATCTGTTCATGAAACAAAACATACAAGCTCATCAGGCAAGCATAGTGGAGTTAGTAGGCTTGGGCTTACATGGCATATTGAGCATGCATTTCACCTCCTGACGAGGAGACTGGAGGGAGAAACCACTGAAACAAACAATAACTGAAAGATATTGTACAAACATGCAAAAGCATCACTAAAGAAGAATGTAACACTTTGGTGATGTCAGTGGGTCACTGGCTTGATGCAGTTATTGCAAGCAAGAAACATACAACCAAATACTAAGTGTTATTTACTTTAATTTACTTTAAGATGATTTGCTCCAATACTTTTGCTGGTCTGACACCAAAGGTGTCATGTTCTAAGTTGTTTAAAACATCTTGATGTACAGTATCTCACAAAAGTGAGTACACCCCACACATTTTTGTAAATATTTTATTATATCTTTTCATGGGACAACACTGAAGAAATGACACTTTGCTACAATGTAAAGTAGTGAGTGTACAGCTTGTATAACAGTGTAAATTTGCTGTCCCCTCAAAATAACTCAACACACAGCCATTAATGTCTAAACCGCTGGCAACAAAAGTGAGTAGACCCCTAAGTGAAAATGTCCAAATTGGGCCCAAAGTGTCAATATTTTGTGTGGCCACCATTATTTTCCACGACCATGCTTGACTTTTGTGAGGTACTGTAAATGTCAGAAAATCAAAGCTAGAATTCTGCTCTATCATCTCACATTCATATTTTGATCTCAAACCAAATGTCTTCAGTGCACAGCAAAAACCAAGAATTGACTTTGCTGTTTAAATACTTTCAGAGAGGACTGTATATAGACTTGTTCATTACGTGTGTGTGTGTGTGTGTGTGTGTGTGTGTGTGTGTGTGTGTGTGAGAGAGAGAGAGAGAGAGAGAGAGAGAGAGAGAGAGAGAGAGAGAGAGAGAGAGAGAGAGCACAGTTCTAATACAGGCTAATCAACCTGTATCAGAAAAACACACACACAACCTGCAAAAAAGCTGCAAAGCCCAAGGACATTTAATGACACAGTGTACATACCTTAGCAAACTTAATTTGGCAGATATAATGCAAATCAGTTCTTTGTTATTAATAATTCATAATGCAATATGGCACATCCCTTAATAAATAGGTTATACCCTGTCTGCGTTGTAAGCCTCTGCACCAAATCTCTGCACTTGCGCTCTTCCTTCTAAAACAGTATATACAAAAAGTATATTACTGCTGCATAGTTTTGAATATCCTATATTTGGATATTGGAATGCATACTGACATTAACAGTTTTGTTTCGCAAGACTAATGAGACAAATCTTCTAAAAAAAAATTTTATATTTTCATTTTGCTCAAAATCTAAAATATAGAATAGGCATATCTTTACAAACAAACTTAAATCTGGTTGCATTGTGTGTAAAATTGGCATTTTAACACCCTGAAAACCTTTTTTTTTTTTTTTGCTGAACTTTGCTGTTCAACAATTAAAATCAATTATAGCAATTATAATTATAGCAGACTTTATAGCAGAAAAGTCAAACTAATTACATTTAAAATAGCAAATAACATTGATAATCATAATTGCTAATGCAGCGTCAGCATGCAATTTGTAAATGTGAAGCAGAAGTGAATCTTTTATTAGTTCATTAGTACTTCAGTTGAGTAATAGTCACATTTGTGTACCAGAGGCACCACAAGGTGCTGGATCAGTAGCTTTGGGTAGGGGAACCACAAGCTTGGGCTATTTAAAAACGCTTGGATTTTAGCACACATTTTTTGGGGTTATACCATAATTTCATATCAACAAGAAAAGACACTAGACACAATTTTATTCATTTAGGTAGTCTGTTTTTCATTGTTTGGTTAATTAAGTTTGAATATCATTATGTATGATTTGTGTATTTGACATCTTCTTTTTTTATTTTTAAAAACATATTTATACTAGCACCCCCTACATCATAACCGTTCATTTTACACGGTTCAGCATTATGAAGCACCTTGGAGCACTCATTATATATTAAGGATGAGAACTTAATGTATTTATACTTTAGAAATTCTGGAGTATGAAGGAACGAAGAAAGAAAGGAATATACTTTCATATAAATGTATATGATACAACTAATTTCATTAAAAACAAAGGATGGCAAAAATAAACCTCTAGGACTATTCTTTCCTGCATTGAAATTGTATTCAAATTATTATTCTCAGATATTAATTTCAACCTCTAATACCCTTAGCCTGTTAGATGTTTTCCATTTTCTAAATGTTTTCCTAACAGAGACAGAGACAGAGACAGCGGATCTTAAAGAACATGTACCAAAAATAAAAATAAATGCACTGTTCATTAGGCAGCCACAAAGGGTAAACTCAGTCCCTGAGGCTTTTAAGTATCAACAAAAGGAAAGATGATTTAGACATTGCGTTCACTGTAATTCTGCACACTATCATGAAATCAAAATGCAAATACTTTACAATTGAGGAGGTTCACTGTCTAGCACCATGCAGCCATGTATCTCTGAATGTATGTATTTTATCCAGAGCAGATAGTATGCTCTGGATAAACTAAAGTGAGTTTGGTTTCAGCTGACCATAAACAGAGATGCTAATAGGATCTGCTACTGAGAACCGCAATGATGCCTGATCCAATCAATTAGAACAAGTGCTCAGTGCCAGTGTGTTTCCAACAGCTTTATGGCCAAGATGCTTCACAGGGCTCAGGGTTGGATGTAACAGAGTGAATCAATTGGACCGTTATGAACGGATGGTAAACAGAAGATATATTGTTACAGGATGAAATAATATCCATGCACTCAATCTACTAAATAAGAAACTATGTTGGAAAAACAAACCTATAAATTATAGGGATGTAACAGAATATGAATACATTATCCGGAATGAACAAATAATGTGAAACACAGGTTAACAGGGCATCTGGTTGAGATTAAAGGTGTGCATCATGACTGGAATCCTGACAGATGCAACAAAAAATTGCATGAGCGGAAGGTTTTTACTTTTTATATGGGCACGAGCAAGTGGTCAGATATGAAGGTCACAGGAGAAAGAAAGACCATGTTAATTACCGTGTGTGTGTATGGCACTCATGCATTTACAGCTATGTGATGCATTTACAGCTTTCCTTTATGCATCCTTAGTATTTTTCAGTGTGGTTTAAATAAGACTATGAGTTTGTTTATATTTTTGGAGATAGACCCAACTAAATTTGTTAGAAAATATTGTGGCCAGATACAAATAAAAAAAATATATAAATGTGAGATCAGGATTAAACACAGTCCCTAGTGGAGACAAATTATGAACTTGAGTGATGTAGCGGAGGTTGAGGAACTGTCAGAGACAGAATTCACAGACCATGCTGACAGTGCTGACATTGCTACTTCTGTGTTTTGAAGTGTTTTCAGAGGCATAGTGGTAAGAGTCATTTAATAAAACACAAAAAAACAAACAAACAAAAAAAACCCCACAGTTTTAGGCCGCACCCACTTTGCACTTGAATCTAAATATAGATACAGATATGAATGTAGATTGCACAATGTACATTTTCACACAATTTACAGTACTGTGCAAAAGTTTTAGGCATCCTATTTTTTTTAGTACAAACTTTGTTATAGATTTTTTATTTTATGACTTCTACATTATAGAGTCAGTATAAAAAACATTTTAGATTTCCAAACATTAGTTTTCTAGAACAAAATTTAATGTTACAGAAAAATGTTTGTATGTCATTAAAGAAACCAGCATATTACGTAAGAGACACTTTTCAGACAAAAACACAATGAAGGCTGCTGGGTTTTGCTGCAAAAATAAGAAGCAAGTGCGAAAGTCAAAGTCTCCAGAAGAACTGTGTCTGGTTCTGCAAGATGCTCAATAAAACTTACCAGCTCATTTCCTTATAAAACTGCACAAATTGTACCAGAGACTACTATTTTTATTTTTATTTTTTGTCACACCAAATATCAACTTTGTTTCATTTACTACTGTTTACTGCTCCTTATGGTATTTTTTTTTTAACGTAGAAACATTTAATTGAATTATTTTGAAGGCATCGTTGCTCTACAGCCTTTCTTTGCATGTGCCTAAAACTTTTGCACAGTACTGTACATTTTCTTAAAACCATTACAAGGCAAGATCATACCTAATAATCTGTTCTCTACCCGCTTTTTGACTATATAGTATACCGGTATAGATGGGAAATTATTTATAATCCCACTATCCAGTATAACCCAGATGAGGATGGGTTCTCTATGAGTTCCTCTCAAGGTTTCTTTGTCATGTCATCTCAGGGAGTTTTTCTTTGCCACAGTTGCCTCTGGCTTGTTCATTAGGGATAAAATTATAAATGTAAAATGCATATCCTGAATTTATATATTTCTGTAAAGTTGCTTTGTGACAATGTCCATTGTTAAAAGCGCTATGCAAATAAAACTGAATTGATTTGAATTGAATTGAATATTTGGGTCACTAAACAGATACAGATATTGGCATTGCATTACACCTCCAATAAATTATAGCTATTATGGTAGCTAATAAAATGTAAGAGAAAATGTCCTTATTGGTCCTGAAAAGACTTGAAGCAACTCCGTTTGTTCTTCAGGACAAAGCTGTGTAATTACATTACTAGAATTCAGAGACTGTCCATGAAGTGCCATGAAAAGTAAGCTTTGCTTGATCTTACCAGTATAAGAGTGTGTGAAATGTACTAGACACACTGTTTGACACATTTGCATGTCATCACTTGCACTGCCCATGTCTGGTGCTTCATGTAAAAATATTTTAAATGTAATATTTAATTTGCCATACTAAACCCTTCTATTATTTTTAGGAGAATAGTAAAAAACAACATACTTCTTCAATAGTAACTTATTTCTGGCATCCTGGATTTAAAATGGCATTTAAAAAACAGACATATTAAACACTTTTATTATCATACAATCTCTCCTGCTCACTCTCATTGACTGATAGTGTGTGTAATGGGGCTTTCAACATCCCCTGCATGTGTGCGCACCTCCCAGCTTTCCTGTTGTCTGTATACAGCTGTACATAAGGCAGAACACCTGCTTTCACTTCCAGATCCTTACTTTCATGCATATGTATGAACGACCCAGAACATTCATACTGTACTACAAAGAAGTCTGCGTCTGTGTGTTGCAGAAAGCACATGCATTTGCATTAGGGAAAACCACAAACTCCACATGTTTGTGTATATGAATTTATATCCACAGCAGGGTACAAGATGAAAGAAAAACTCTTCCTAGGCAGCCAGACCAATACTTGTACTCATCAACCATTTCTCTGTCATTGAACGGATACAATAAAACTGTATATGAAATTATAAAAATGATATTTAATATCTGATGTCAAAACATGCACAATAATCAGCTTGTCATGATAACTGATGATTGGGAGTCTATTTAGACAAATTGTGTCAGATACCCAAAGTTCTAATAATGAGCAATGCATCCAAGTCATAGAAGTAATGAAGCAGAATGATTAGAACAAAACCCTCTGCTACAGTCACAGTCAAGACTGACCACTCCTACATTGCCTTTATGAGAGAGTATGAAACATTCTAATTCTAATTTATTTACAACAGCTGATGTATTATTATTATTATTATTATTATTATTATTATTATTATTATTATTATTATTATTATTATTAGTAGTAGTAGTAGTAGTAGTAGTAGTAGTAATAGTAGTAGTAGTAGTAGTAGTAGTAGTATCATTAGATTTTATTAATGGATTTCATTAGCAGGAAAAATATAGGTTTTATTTGTTTGGTGTCCTGGGAAAACGCTGCACATGGTGAAATTTTTGACATTTATTACTCTATATATTTCTAAACATTTTATGTCTTCCTAAACCGAAATGTTTCTCTTTTGCATGTATCACAACCACAATAAAGTTCTAACATTTTAAATTTCGTTATCCCCAATGGTGAAAACATGAGAATATGCATTTAAAGATTCTGATCTAAAAGCAACTGCTATTTATTTATTTACATTTAATTTTGGATGTAATAAATCTTCTTCTTATTCTTTCCGCTAGGGGTCGCCACAGCAGCTCACTGATCCGCATATATTTGATTTGGCACAGGTTTTACGCCGGATACCCTTCCTGACGCAACCCTTGCATTTTTTTTATCCGGGCTTGGGACTGGCACTGAGAATGCACTGGCTTGTGCAACCCCCAGCAGTTGGGTTGGTTCCCTAAAGTAACTTATACAATAACAGACAGGTTTGTACAACAGTATTTGGTTTAGCAGTGCAATAACTGCTCAAAAATTGTATACAGTAATGTAACACTTACAACTATGTAACGCATACTTTGCAGAATGTAAGTACATAGTAACTGAAGAACACTGAACTCATTTCCATGTTCATGAAACCAGTTTATGACGACTTTTGCTTTGTGACATGGTGCATTATCATGCTGGAAGTAGCCATTAGAAGATGGATAAATTGTGGTCATGAAGGGATACCCATGGTCAGCATCAATACTCAAATGCATTGTGGCATTCAAGTGATGATTGATTGGTATTAACGGGCCCAAAATGAAAACATTCCCCACACCATTATACCACCTCCACCAGCCTGGACTGTTGACACAAGGCAGATTGGGTCCATGGATTCATGCTTTTGGAGCCAAATTCTGACCCTATCATCTGTCTGCCTCAGCAGAAATTGAGATTCATCAGATCAGGCTATGCTTTTCCAGTCTTCAACTGTCCAGTTTTGGTGAGCCTGAGCCCACTGTAGCCTCAGCTTTCTGTTTCTTTCAGCTTTCTTGGCTTTTTTGGTTTTTCTGCTGTTATAGCCCATCCGTCTCAAGGGTCGACATATTGTGCATTCTGAGATGCATTTCTACTGATCACTATTGTACAGAGTGGTTATCTGAGTTACTGTAGCCTTTCTGTCAGCTCAAACCAGTCTGTCCATTCTCTGTTGACCTCTCTCATCAACAAGGCATTTCCGTCTGCAGAACTGCTGCTCACTGGATGTTTTTTCTTTATTACACCATTCTGAGTAACTCTAGAGACTGTTGTGTGTTTAAAAAATCGCAGGAGATCAGCAGTTATAGAAATACTGAAACCAGCCCGTCTGGCCCCAACAATGATGTCACGGTCAAAATCACTGAGTTCACATTTTTCTCTATTCTGATGGTTGATGTCAACATTACCTGAAGCTGCTGGTCCATATCTGCATGATTTTATGCATTGCACTGCTGCTGCGTGATTGGCTGATTAGATAATTGCATGAATGTGTAGGTGTACAGGTGTTCCTAATAAACTGCTCTGTGAGTATAAGCCAATATGTACTTGAATTACCAGCATTCAATATATTTGAAAATATATATATATATATACACACAAATATTTGGATGTTTTTTTAATAATCAAATCTTAAGCTCTCTCTTTTTTCTTCCCTACATACATTCAACATGCGGATATTGTTTCTAAGAGATTCTAAGCTCAGAGATAACGTGAAAATATCAAGTCATCAACAGCAGGTGGACAAACCCATGAAATCATACCATATAACACAACCTTCATTCCAAATGTCTAGATGAATTTAGGAGGAAGCATTTGTCCTCCACGCAGTTAATAGGCAGCGCGCCTGGTGTGTGTATGGGGAGATATAAAGCAGGGCAGAAAGACGAATGCTGTAATGGAGGATTAGGATGCAACACCTGAGCTCTTCAGTACTGTTTACCATTCGGTCACCTTCAGCTCATCGCCCCCTGTCCTCTCCGTCTTTGCTATTTAGCTTTATTCCTCTATGTCTATAGCAGTACACCTCAGTTCAACCTCAGCACTCCATATAAACCATGATCCCTTCTCTCACATCTCTTACAGCTCTCACTGATATACTGGACATTTACAAGCTCATTCAGTTAGAATATATTTTCCAAATGCACTCTGTTCTGTTAGAACAGATACATGTGTTTATGCATAGATAAGTATGTGAACAGGTCACAACTGCTTAATGAGAACGAAAGAGGTTACACTCTGTCTATGCAGTTTAGTTTTAACACTGAGTTATTATGAATCGCTTGTTTTCATTTATATTCGCTGGCATGTCATGTACTTAACACCTATTTTTGGTACATAATCCTAATCTGCACTAGTTATCATAGGCAACAGTATAATTACCATATGTAATTATGTAATTCCCAAAGCTTCCCAAAGCTTATGTAATTCCCAAAGCTGAACTAGTCCATGGTTTGTTGGCTTTTCACTGCCTATACATTTTTAAAGTTTTCTAAACTGGACTGTAATTCACAATTTAGCACCATGGAGCAACTACAAACTTGTACAAGCTCTAAGCTAATATATCTATACCAGATCCAACATACTAAACTCAGACTACAACCCCAATTCCAAAAAAGTTGTGATGTTGTGTAAAATATAAATAAAAACAGAATGCAATGATTTGCAAATCTCATAAACCCATATGTTATTCACAATAGAACATAGAAAACATATCAAATGTTTAAACTGAGGAAATGTACCATTTTAAGAAAAAAAAAGAGGTAATCTTGAATTTCATGGCCGCAACACGTCTCAAAAAAGTTGGGACGGAGACAACAAAAGGTTGGAAGAGTAAGTGTTACTAAAAAGAAACAGCTGAAGGAACATTTTGCAACTAATTAGGTTAATTGGCAACAGGTCAGTAACATGATTGGGTATAAAAAGAGTATCTTAGAGAGGCACAGTGTGTCAGAAGTAAAGATTTGCAGAGGTTCACCAATCTGTGAAAAACTGCGTCTACAAATTGTGGAACAATTTCAGAATAATGTTCCTCAATGTAAAATTGCGAATACTTTGAATATCTCATCTACACTACATAGTATCATCAAAAGATTCAGAGAATCTGGAGAAATCTCTGTGAACAAAGGACAAGGGCGAAAATCAATATTGCATGCCCATGATCTTCGGGGCCTCAGACAGCACTGCATTAAAAACAGGCATGATTCTGTAATGGAAATCACTGCACGGGCTCAGAAACACCTCCAGAACTCATTATCTGTGAACACAGTTAACCGTGCCATCCACAAATGCTGGTTAAAGCTCTATCATGCAAAGAAAAAGCCATATGTGAACATGATCCAGAAACGTCGCGGTCTTCTCTGGGTCAAAGCTCATTTAAAATGGACTGAGGCAAAGTGGAAATCTGTTCTGTTGTCAGACGAATCGAAATTTGAAATTCTTTTGGAAACCATGGACACCGCATCCTCTAAACCAAAGAGGACTAAAGAGGAGAGGGACCATCTGGCTTTTTATCAGCGCTCAGTTCAAAAGCCTGTATCTCTGATGGTATGGGGGTGCATTAGTGCCTATGGAATGGGCAGCTTGCACATCTGGAAAGGCACCACCAATGCTGAAGTTATATACAAGTTTTAGAGCAACATATGCTTCCATCCAGACGATGTCTTTTTCAGGGAAGGCCTTGCTTAAACAACATACTGCATCTATTACAGCAGCATGTCTTTGTAGTAGAAGAGTCCGGGTGCTGAACCGACCTTTCACCAATTGAAAACATTTGATCGTCATGAAACAAAAAATACAACAAGAAGATCCAGAACTGTTGAGCAGCTAGAATCCTGTATCAGACACAAATGGGACAACATTCCTCTCCCAAAACTCCAGCAACTGGTGTCCTCAGTTCCCAGACGTATTTGGACTGTTGATAAAAGAAGAGGGGATGCTACACAGTGGTAAACATGGCCCTGTCCCAACTTTTTTTTTTTTTTTTTTAAGACGTGATGCTGGATTACATTTGATATTTTTTCTATGTTCTATTGTGCATAAAATATGGGTTTGTGAGATTTGCAAATTATTGCATTCTGTTTTTATTTACATTTTACACAGCGTCCCAAATTTTTTGGAATTGGGGTTGTATACGCTTGCAAAATTAATGAAGCAAAGCAATAATATTCTTACCATCTCACTATCAGGCCGGTCAATAAATGGTCACTGAAGCGCGTAGGGCCATATTCAGTGTTGTTAGGTTAATATTTCCCTCTGTTACAATTCCCCCAAATCCCCAAAGTGCGCTTCCGGGTTCAGTGACACTGACTCTGTTTATACGTTACACGTGTGTTCTGTTTTGGTTTATGTCCTGTCTCCACCCCTGTGATGTCATTGGTTCCTCCCTCATGTCTCAATTGTCTTGTGTTACTTCCTTAATTACAATGTGTATTTAAACCCCTTGTGTTTCCATGTTCAAGGCGAAGTATTAGCTCAGTTACCTAGTGTTCTGTCTATACCAAGCCATTGTTCCTCGTATTGTTTTCACCGTTGTTGATCTTGTTTCTGTCCTCATTTTGTCGTCTCTTGCCTAGCCCCGTTCATGCCTGTTTGTAGATCGCCTGACCCACGCCTGTTTTCGACCACGATATCTGCCTTACATTTTGGAATTGTCTGCTGGTATTCCTAATATACTGACTGTTCCTAATAAACTGACTTTAAACTGCACTTGCATCCGCCTGACCCCCCCAATCATTACACGCTGGGGGGCAACAGAAAAGTGTTCGTTCTATTGTTGTTCTAACCCAGAAGATGCCACAGCTATCCATGGCCAGGAGTCTACACAGCAAAATTGGCTCTGATCTCAGGTTGAGATGGGATGTCATTACTGGCATGTCTTTACTGTCTCTCCCCTGTCAATCACAGTGACACTAGCCAATCACGGGCATCTGGGAGCTCATGTACAGTGAGGAAAAAAATATTTGATCCCCTGCTGATTTTGTATGTTTGCACACTGACAAAGAAATGATCAGTCTATAATTTTAATGGTAGGTGTATTTTAACAGTGAGAGACAGAATAACAACAAAAAAATCCAGAATAACGCATTTCAAAAAAATTATAAATTGATTTGCATTTTAATGAGTGAAATAAGTATTTGATCCCCTATCAATCAGCAAGATTTCTGGCTCCCAGGTGTCTTTTACACAGGTAACAAGCTAAGATTAGGAGCACTCTATTAAAGGGTGCTCTTAATCTTAGCTTGTTACCTGTATAAAAGACACCTGTCCACAGAAGCAATCAATCAATCAGATTCCAAACTCTCCACCATGGCCAAGACCAAAGAGCTGTCCAAGGATGTCAGGGACAAGATTGAAGAACTACACAAGGCTGGACTGGGCTACAAGACCATTGTCAAGCAGCTTGGTGAGAAGGTGACAACAGTTGGTGCGATTATTCGCAAATAGAAGAAACACAAAATAACTGTCAGTCTCCCTCGGTCTGGGGCTCCATGCCAGATCTCACCTCATGGAGTTTCAATGATCATGAGGGCGGTGAGGAACTACATGGGAGGATCTTGTTAATGATCTCAAGGCAGCTGGGACCATAGTCACCAAGAAAACAATTGGTAACACACTACGCCGTGAAGGACTGAAATCCTGCAGCGCCCACAAGGTCCCCCTGCTCAAAAAAGCACATGTACAGGCCCGTCTGAAGTTTGCCTGAATGATTCAGAGGAGAACTGGGTAAAAGTGTTGTGGTCAGATGAGACCAAAATCGAGCTCTTTGACATCAACTCAACTTGCCATGTTTGGAGGAGGAGGAATGCTGCCTATGACCCCAAGAACACCATCCCCACCGTCAAACATGGAGGTGGGAACATTATGCTTTGGGGGTGTTTTTCTGCTAAGGGTACAGGACAACTGCACTGCATCAAAAGGACAATGGACGGGGCCATGTACCATCAAATCTTGGGTGAGTACCTCCTTCCCTCAGCCAGGGCATTGAAAATGGGCTGTGGATAGGTATTCCAGCATGACAATGATCCAAAACACACAGCCACGGCAACAAAGGAGTGGCTCAAAAAGAAGCACATTAAGGTCCTGGAGTGGCCTAGCCAGTCTCCAGACATTAATCCCATAGAAAATCTGTGGAGGGAGCTGAAGGTTCGAGTTGCCAAACGTCAGCCTCAAGACCTTAATGACTTGGAGAGGATCTGCAAAGAGGAGTGGGACAAAATCCCTCCTGAGATGTGTGCAAACCTGGTGGCCAACTACAAGAAACGCCTGACCTCTGTGATTGCCAACAAGGGTTTTGCCACCAAGTACTAAGTCGAAGGGGTCAAATACTTATTTCACTCATTAAAATGCAAATCAATTTATAACTTTTTTGAAATGCGTTTTTCTGGATTTTTTTGGTGTTATTTGGTGTCTCTCACTGTTAAAATACACCTACCATTAAAATTATAGACTGATAATTTCTTTGTCAGTGTGCAAACGTACAAAATCAGCAGGGGATCAAATACTTTTTTCCCCCACTGTATGCAGAACAGGGTAGATATTGCCCATGCTTGTCCCACCCTCTCCAGCTGCTAGCTATCGTGTGATGGGACAAGTTAGCTAGTGGGTAGGAATTGGCAAGACCAAACTGGGGAGAAAATTAGAAAAATTAATTGGGGAGGGGGGGGGAATTACAGGTATTCAGAGATGGGTTACTTTACTTGACAGCTTAAGTCAATTTTCTGGCTGCCCCATTCAGAGAATGCAAATCACCAGATTTTTTTTCTTGACTAAACATGTCTCAATACGTTTCTCAATAGCAGCTAGACCACCACCTTCAAACACAACCCCTTGCCTGTAAGCCCCGAAAAAATTTCATGCATATTCCTCAATAGCACTTAAGTCTGAAGGTCTGAATGTGTGCAATTTCAGTATTATACACTGAGCCCTTTGTAATTACACTGCTACACACTGCATTAGAGCTTGCAATGTATTAATATACTGTAAACTAATGAAGCCATGATTGGCTTACATTAATTTGACCACAATTAACTGTTTAATATTAGATTTTTATTTAAGTTAATGCTACAATTTATCCAGACCCTGTATCAACACGCATTATTAACACCCTTACAGGAAACATATTTAGAACCTCCAAGATTGTTCAGAATGCTTTCAGAGCACAATAAAAAGTTTGCATAAAAGAAGTTTGCATATTACATGAATCTGTGGCATCAGAATATTTTAAAAGCTGCATACTTGTATCTTGCCATAAGGATTACTAAACTATACAGTATATTGTACAGATTTACCTGGTTTGATAAATATGTATTATACCTAGAACAATATTAGAGGTGGTCATGAATTGGTCACAAATCATCAGGAAAACCTGTATTAATTATTTATCCTTATCTGTTTACTAACTTAAATTTTGAGTATGCCTGAATGCTTTTGTATAATCCATTACAATATTGATATACTTAGAAGGTAGATAACTTTATACATACCAGAATCCTGAAGTATTGTAACACCCTAACATCAGAATAAGTAATGTCTTTGTAAGGCTTTTAGTTTATGATGGACTAAATTATATTAAATTAGCCATCAGGCTTAAATATGACTTTTGATATCATCTGATATTCTAAAGATATAGATGTCTAATCGAAAATCCTTCCTTTCAGCACACAACTAACTGGATCCAATAAATATATTTAAACAATGTTGTAAAGAAATTAAATATAGCTTCAAATTGATTACAATGTGTCATTTATTTCTAACACCTTACTTGTGAAAATGCAGCATTCAACACTGAATGTACCTGCAACCTTTCTGATGCAGCTGTTTTCTCTGTACTCAAGGGAATAACAACGTGGTAGAATTATGTTGATCAAGTGCAACTTGAAATAATCTCTCTCTCTCTCTCTCTCTCTCTCTCTCTCTTACACCAGGAAGTGACCCGTGCCACGTAAACTGTTGAAAATAATTTCATTTTGCTTTCAGCTATATAAAAACCAATATTAGCACTTAAAATAATATTCATCTTAAGCATCAACAAGGGTCAATGTGTACTTACATATTGATTGGGAAAGCAAATGGGTTAGTTGGGCATTTCCTTGGTTGAATCTAGGCATCTGCAGTTTTTTCTGTCTAATTGGACAGTATTTTGGACAGGCAAGGCTATTGAATAAACTGATTTATATTCAATATTATGCTCACTACCTACAGCCGTGGCCAAAAGTTTTGAGAATGACACAGATATTAATTTTTACAAAGTCTGCTGCCTCAGTTTTTCTGATCGCAATTTGCATATACTCCAGAATGTTATGAAGAGTGATCAGATGAATTGCAATTAATTTCAAAGTCCCTCTTTGCCATGAAAATGAACTTAATCCCAAAAAAACATGTCCACTACATTTCAGCCCTTCCACAAAAGGACCAGCTGACATCATGTCAGTGATTCTCTCGTTAACACAGGTGAGAGTGTTAACGAGGACAAGGCTGGAGATTACTCTGTCATGCTGATTGAGTTAGAATAACAGACTGGAAGCTTTAAAAGGAGGGTTGTGCTTGAAATTATTGTTCTTCCTCTGTTAACTATGGTTACCTGCAAGGAAACACGTGCAACCATCATTGCTTTGCACAAAAAGGGATTCACAGGCAAGGATATTGCTGCTAGTAAGATTGTACCTAAATCAACCATTTATCGGATCATCAAGACCTTCAAGGAGAGAGGTTCAACTGTTGTGAAGAAGGCTTCAGGGTACCCAAGAAAGTCCAGCAAGCGCCAGGACCGTCTCCTAAAGTTCATTCAGCTGCGGGATTGGGGCACCACCAGTGCAGAGCTTGCTCAGGAATGGCAGCAGGCAGGTGTGAGTGCGTCTGCACGCACAGTAAGGCGAAGACTTTTGGAGGATGGCCTGGTGTCAAGAAGGGCAGCAAAGAAGCCACTTCTCTCCAGGAAAAACATCAGGGACAGACTGCTATTCTGCAAAAAGTACAGGAATTGGACTGCTGAGGACTGGGGTAATGTCATTTTCTCTGATGAATCCCCTTTCCGATTGTTTGGGGCATCTGGAAAAAAGCTTGTCCGGAGAACAAAAGGTGAGCGCTACCATCAGTCCTGTGTCATGCCAACAGTAAAGCATCCTGAGACCACTCATGTGTGGGGTTGCTTCTCAGCCAAGGGAGTGGGCTCACTCACAATTTTGCCTAAGAACACAGCCATGAATAAAGAATGGTACAAAAACATCCTCAGAGAGCAACTTCTCCCAACCATCCAAGAACAGTTTGGTGATGAACAATGCCTTTTCCAGGTCTTGAAAAAGAAGGGTCAACACTGCAAATATTGACTCTTTGCATAAACTTCATGTAATTGTTAATAAAAGCCATTGACACTTATGAAATGCTTGTGATTATACTTCAGTAACAATTAGTAACATCTGACAAAATGATCTAAAAACACTGAAGCAGCAGACTTTGTGAAAATATATATTTTTGTGTCATTCTCAAAACTTTTGGCCATGGCTGTACAAATCAAAATTCTTGACAAGAACATAGAGGTTTAAAAGAGCAGTTCTTTGACTTCTTTGATTTAGTCGATAAGAGTACACAATCACAAGAGGAGGATGTGTTTTACAGAAGGGGATGCAAAGGAATATAGAAAATAAGGAAATATCAGGAACGTCACTTACTTTCCAGGAGACTTGACAAAACAGTACTTTCATAAAAAGTGGCAACAGGGAAGATATTTAACTTCTTAAACTCCAACCAGTGAGTCTAGAACTATGTTCCACCCTCTACATATTTGTCCTACTACTTTTCTCAGTAGTTATAAATAAAACATGTTTTAAGATGAATAACTGAAGAACAAGTTAAGAGTTTTAGGTTTTTAAGCCAACAAGGGATTTAAAGTTTGTCTGTTTAACACATAATTTTACATAGCAAAATCTGGCAGGAATGTTGCAGTCAGATGAAAGATTAAATATAACTTAAAAAAAAAAAAAAAAAAAAAAAACCCATAATGCCAGAAGTTATATTTGGTGCAGATCTTTTACTGGGCGTCTCTCACCCAACTCCATCCCTACAGTGAAGCAGGATGGTAATAGCATCTCTACAGCTTCTCAGCAGCAGGGACTCAGAGGCTTGTTGGACTGAAGAACAAATGGCCATAAGCCAATGTTACAGTGCAAGCTGTTTATGCAAGAGCTGTGATCTGAATCTCATTGAGAGTATGTAGAAAATGAACATTTGCCAGGTATAGCAAATATGTCAAGTAAAAAAACAATCCAAGATTTGTATATATACTGCACATCCAAGAAGACTTGAAATTATAACTGCTTTGACCAGGTATTGTGGGCTTTTCTATTTCAAGTTTTGAGCATTACATTTTGAATATTTTGAACCTCGCACTTTATATTTTACAAGCATTGACATCAAATCTGAATGTTGTTCCAAACCACAATATATCAACAAAACTGGATCAATCAGACCCTTACTGTAGGCCAATATAATGCATAAAGGAATGGTACCAGACCAGAAAAAACCCAGAACACAAAAAAATTGCTCTTTGGTAAATTCTTGTATAATTATGTTTGATGTGTGATGCAAAGACACTGCATATGCAAACCAAACCCTCATCCCAGCTGTAAAGCATGTTGGAGGAAGTATTATGTTTCAGCTAATTCAGCAGAAATACATCAGAAGAATGTCATCTGAAGCAGACTGTTTAATCAGCAGATCCTGAGAATATAGCTGAACTGAAGTTTATATGGAGTGATTGGTCACAGTATATCTTAAATGTTGCGCAGGGCTAAGCCTTGAGAAAATGATGGTATAAAATATTTGGTTAATAAAAATATAGCACTGCAAAATGTGGTGTTAAATAGTTCTGCCTTATTATGGTTTAGTTTAATTTATCCTTGAATCAGGTATTACTACGCAAACAGAAATCCTAATGAATCCACAGAGTCGGATAACAAAATTTAATAGCTGTTAAAGGTAAAGGGCCACATTCACTCTTCAGTTAAGGGGCATAGTGCGGATTGAACACCAATATTGTGCACATTGGTATTCAGACGTCAGATGCGTAACTACTGACTTGAGTGCTATTTACAGAGTTGCATGAGAACTGTATGTAAGGCAAAATCATGCTGAAATGAATTGCATGAAATGAATTGGGGTATAAACACACTCAAAACAACTATGTAATGTCATTCAAGGCCATAATAAAATATACATTTTATTTTATTTTTTTATTCCTGCTTACCATCTTCTCATTCATGTGTCATTGTACAACATAATTCTTACTTATTTTTGTATGAAAATAATGAAAATTTTCATTTTGTCTCTTGCTTTTATGTTACATCATATTACATTTGACAGCACCGAAAAAGAACTTGCTTTGTTGGTTCACTTTTTTTTTTTTCATGCTTAATGGCAAGGGTTTGTGTTTAAAACAGGTGGTCAACGCACGTATACTCAAAAAAATATTCGGCAACCTCGCAGGAGTGAACCACACTATCTAAATTCTGTAGGTAGCCCAGAAAATTTACTTATGCATGTGTGTAACCTGACTCTGAATATGATTAACTTTCCCTGCAGAAATGTTGATGTAAATTTTGGATTTAAGTTGCTTTCTTAAGATACAGACTCTATGGGGAAAAATTACTTTCTGAGCTGCTGTAAATCACCCAGAGAATCCTATAATTGTGACTCACAGTAATCTACACTCAGGGCTGTCAGGCTCAGATATGTCCACTGACATCATTGCGCCTGGAAGAAGTATGTCCAAAGACCCACCCCTAAATTTCCAGTATGGCTTATTATAGAGCTGCAGGCTTCATATTGGAGAAGCCTTTCCAAGCCTATACAATAAGGCTTGTGACACTCAGAGCCTCAAGATACATAGAGCCCAGTGGACAACTCAAGTATTATTATTTTCCCAAATATTACATCTAGCAGCTTTAATATTCCCTTACAAGAGCACCTGCATCTTCAGTAGCCATGCGTACCATGTAGGGGTGTAACCATATGGCATATCAAACAACCCCAATTCCAAAAAAGTTGGGACGCTGTGTAAAATGCAATGCAATGATTTGCAAATCTCATAAACCCATATGTTTTTCACAATGGAACATAGAAAACATATCAAATGTTTAAATTGAGGAAATGTAAGAAAAAAACGGTAATTTTGAATTTGATGGCTGCAACACGTCTCAAAAAAGTTGGGACGGGGGCAACAAAAGGCTGGAAAAGTAAGCGTTACTAAAAAGAAACAGCTGGAGGAACATTTTGCAACTAATTAGGTTAATTGGCAACAGGTCAGTAACATGATATTATAAAAAGAGTTAGAGGTATAAAAGATCTTAGAGAGGCAGAGACTCTCAGAAGTAAAGATGGGCAGAGGTTCATGGTAGCTCAGTGGTTAAGAAGCTGGGTTACCAATTGGAAGGTCGTGAGTTCAAATCCCAGCGCTGCCACCGTTGGGCACTTGAGCAAGGCCTTTAACCCTCAACTGCTCCCCGGGTGCCGCAGCAAAAATGGCTGCCCACTGCTCCGGGTGTGTTCACTACTCACAACTCATAATGTGTGTGCACTAACTTGGATGGGTTAAATGCAGAGGACAAATTCCAAGTATGGGTTACCATACATTGGCCGTCACTGTCACCGTTCAACGTTTTCAGAATAATGTTCTTCAATGTAAACTTTTCAAGACTTTGAATATCTCATCATCTACAGTACATAATATCATCAAAAGATTCTGAGAATCTGGAGAAATCTCAGTGCACAAGGGTGAAAATCAATATTGTGTGCCCACGATCTTTGGGCCCTCAGGCAGCACTGCATTAAAAACAGGCATGATTCTGTAATGGAAATCACTGCATGGACTCAGAAACACCCCCAGAACTCACTGTCTGTGAACACAGTTTGCCATGCCATCCACAAATGCTGGTCTTCTCTGGGCCAAAGCTCATTTAAAATGGACTGAGGCAAAGTGGAAAACTGTTCTGTGGTCAGATGAATAGAAATTTGAAATTCTTTTTGGAAACCATGGACGCGCTTGTTATCAGCGCTCAGTTCAAAAGTCTGCATCTCTGATAGTGTGGGGGTGCATTAGTGCCTATAGAATGGGCAGCTTGCACATCTGGAAAGGCACCATCAATGCTGAAAGGTATATACAGGTTTTAGAGCAACATATGCTTCCATCCAGACAACGTCTTTTTCAGGGAAGGCCTTGCATATTTCAGCAAGACAATGCTAAATCACATACTGCATCTATTACAACAGCATGGCTTCGTAGTAGAAGAGTCCGGGTGCTGAACTGGCCTGCCTGCAGTCCAGACTTTTCACCAATTGAAAACATTTGGCACATCATGAAATGAAAAATATGACAAAGAAGACCCAGGACTGTTGAGCAGCTAGACTCCTGTATCAGATACGAATGGGACAACACTCCTCTCCCAAAACTCCAGCAAGTGGTCTCCTCAGTTCCCAGATGTATACGGACTGTTGTTAAAAGAAGAGGGGATGCTACACAGTGGTAAACATAGCACTGTCCCAACTTTTTTGAGACATGTTGCTGCCATCAAATTCAAAATTACCTTATTTTTTCCTTAAAATGGTACATTTCCTCAGTTTAAACATTTGATATGTTTTCTATGTTCTATTGTGAATAAAATATGGGTTTATGAGATTTGCAGATCATTGCATTCTGTTTTTGTTGACATTTTACACAGCGTCCCAACTTTTTTGGAATTGGGGTTGTATATCATATCATTCAGTACCAGGCTCTCGGTTTTATACGTCTGTATACCAAACAATCCATTCAACAGATTGCATAATAATGTAGGCTATTCATCATAAAATGCTGCTTATATTACATGAGGCATAAAAAACATTTAAGCTTAACCACTGCATTTACTACATTGTACTATACTATTGCATCTGTGCTGACATGACATAGGCGAAGACACAAACACTGTCTCAGTCTGCTGCTACTTTAAGACAGCATTCCCTGGCTAATTCAGTCCGGGTTAAAGAAGAGAAGAAAAATGTATTTCCATTTCCAATTTCTGAACTGCAAGAGCTTTAGTAGTTTCAGGTCCTTTTCTGAAATGTTGTTCTGAGATAATATTTAATGAGCCATGTTTCATTTCATTACATTCTGTGTGTTTCATGGACAGCTTTTGTTTCGTTATTTGCTGCTAAGAGTGTGAATGGATCACACAAGCACTGTCATTATTATCTTTCAGTTATTGTACTTTTATAATGTTGAATGTTTTAATCAACTGAAAATGGAAACCCAAGGCACACATTTTGGCAATGGTTATTTTTTCCGTGTGGAAAATGTATAGCATTGAGACACCACCATACATTATATCATATCAAATTTGACACATCTGGTCACATCTGGTCATGCACATTCATTAACAGTGTGTGAAACAGTGGTAGATAACTGGTGAATATACTGTATGCTTCCAGAGCTTACATGTATACTGTGAAAGTAATAGTATAGGAATACCTGACAGTTTTGACCTTGTGTGGACATCTGGCTATTAAAAAAACAACCTCTAAATGTTTCTTTTTAGTTTCTGAGGTTATAGTTGGATTTAGGTCTAGGCATACTGTAGCATTAATTAGCTGCATTAATATGTCACATCCTCACAAGGATAGTCAGACAAACGTGTGTGTGTGTGTGTGTGTGTGTGTGTGTGTGTGTGTGTGTGTGTGTGTGTGTGTGTGTGTGTGTGTGTGTGTGTGTGTGTGTCTCAATTCATTTAAAGCAGAGAAATCTCATTCTGGGAAAAGCTCAATCCCTGCAGACACTGTGGTCTGTGAAAGAGTTAATTATTAGAGCTGCTTGGCTAACTGGTGTATGAAAGTGTGTGCATGTGTGTAAGCGTGAGAAAGGAAGTCATAACTCATATCTCTCTCTTTAACTGACCTCTGCTATATAGATTCGCACACAAAAATGTGCTGAGTCATCATAAAGAGCTGTGCTTATTCCCCTGCTTCAGTGCTTAATAAATTATTAGATGAGCTTTTTTTCTGGAAAACATGGCAAAGAAACAGATGTCCACATTAGAAGCAATGAACTAAAGCTGAGAGGCAGACAGAAAGAGAGAGACACTCTGAACAAAACAATGTGAGACACTGCAAAAAATGACATGCTAGCAAGTAAAAATACCTTGAATATAATCAAATTTATCTAGTATTTCCTATTATAAGATTACAATAAACTAAATATAAGATTACGTTTTTATACATATATCTTTATATTATCTTTATGTATAAGATTATATATATATATTTCAAGCCATTTGTACTCAAGCTTGTTCTATTGGTAGATAATTTTACTAATTTTAAGCATTTATTTCTAAAAAGAAGCAAAAATATCAGTAGAATAAGAAAACTACAAGCTTGAAATGAGTAATAATGTCTAGAAATAGGTCTAATCATCTTATATTTGGTTTATTGTAATCTTCTAATAAGAAATATTAAATATTACTAGGTAACTATATTCAATATATTTTCACTTGCTAAGATCACTTTCTTTTTCTTTTTTTTTCATTGGAGGGAGAGACATGGAGAGAAAACAAAAGAGATTAAACTGAAGCCTACATGCGTTATTAAGTGTCTGTCATAGGAAACTTTACATCAGGGGTTCTCACATTTTGTTCAGCCAGGGATCCTTTTAAATGTAAAGTAAATGCCATGGACCTCCTTTGCATATAATCCAACTATGCCAGTATTAGGCTCACTGTTTAAATATGTACAATTTATTTTTCTGTTTCTTATTTATTTGCGCCATAATGCTTTTTAATCCTGAATTTTCCATAATCTATGTTGACATTATTTAAAGGCCTACTTAGTTTTGAGTGATTGAGGTTTGCATTAAACCCATTTAATTATGGTGACCGGTCAAACAGGCTAATCACTGTAAGACCTCCATAATCAATTTAATACATTTTATAATTTAAGGTTGTGTTTTCCACCACTGTAACAAGATATTTAAAAAAAAAAAAAAAAAAATCATGTACTCTTTGCTTTGAATTTGTTTTATGTCCCCAGACCCCATGTTGAGAACCACTGCTCTTGATGCAATGTGATTTCCTGAGATATTACCACTGAAGCCAATACAGCACAAATGTCTGATCTCACACAATAATCTTCGAACAAAAAGACTCAAGCATGACTGTAGTGACCTCAGTCCATACTCTTATCCTCAGACTTATTAGAATGATTGGGCTGATTAAGGATTTTCCCCCTTTTTATTCACTGTGTACATTAACAGAACGTGAGAAATCATCTTGGTTTTGTGATAGTACTCTTCAGATCAATATCTGTCTGTCATATTCTGTTAATGCAACACTGTTATGGTTCCAGTTCATCTGATAGCAAACAAATTAGAAATGTCAACCACAGGACATGTGCATGAGGATAAGACTGTATCAAAAATAACAATGGCAGGCACACAATTCATCTTTTATGAGTATTTATTAACCATCATTTGTCACTGCAAGTGTTTTGGGAATTTTAAACCAAAATACAAACCATTTTCTCACATTTAAGCAACAGAACCAAGCCTGGAATTATGGCAACATAATGACATTTCCTATGCCCTACATGCATAATAATTTACCTATGATTTCTTTAGAGAAAGGTTTGGTCATGTCCAGACATCAGGTTAGAATATGCTAACAAACATGATCCTGGAGCTCAGAGCGTTTTCTTATCGACCCAGCCCTTCTATAGACACCACTGATCAGAGTACTGCAGTAGAGCTGCTATGCTCTGACAGGAGGAATATCGGGGGGAGGACTCAGGGCACAGACTGTGTCATCTCAACCAGGGATGACAAGAAAACTAAATAGCGAAATGCCACTAGAGCTTGGCACCCACAGAGTTCTTTGCACATATGGTGAGCTGTCACTATCACCTGAGCTACAGTACAACGTGAATCACATTTGATTGCTCAACACTTCCTGCTCAGAGTTCATTATTTTGAAATTTGCCCCAGAAGAAAGAGCTGATCTCAGTCCAAGCTCCCATCCCCAGACTTATTATAATGCTTGGGTTGATTAAGGGATTTTCTTCCCCCTTTTCATACACTGTGTACATTATGTACATTGTGTAGAAAAAATCTGTGGGAAGAGGGCCTGGTGATTGGACTCTTCAGATCAGTATCACAGAGCAGCTTGACTAAAGCATAATTAAGTTGCACGTCCCACAACGAGAGAAACTGGCAAAATGTGAGGTGAAAATGTGTTTTACAAAATGTGAAAGGAAACAGCAAAGTCTACAGCAGAGGTGTGCAAATGTCGGAGTGTTAAACTAAGAACTGTTACTATGTCAAGTGTTATTCCAAATGTCAAGAATAAAAATACAAATAGATTTTTCAAAAAAAAAAGTATTAATATGTGAGTGCAAAGAAGTCAAGTAGGCCTTCATTTTAAATCTAAGGTACAGATGTACTTGCCCTCAGAGTACTTTGAGTTTTTTTGTGATTATTGCAGCCAAAAATGCTTGACTTTGCTGCTGCTGTTTTTTCAAAATTTGCGATGCAAATTGCTGAGTTTTTTGTGCTTTTTCTTCTTTTCTTTTTTACAGAAAACTACTTGAATTGGCGGAATTGCAGTTGCACAAAACTCTTCTGCACGGTCTTTTGCAGTGATGTTTGTTTGTAAATGACAACTTTTAGCTGTATTCCTGCTCAATGCACGTGATTCGAAGAGGGCTTGACTGAATGCATGTTGTGATGCGGAAAATCTGCGGTAATTTGCTTGCTTTTGCGTTAATTTCTGTGATCGCAAAATCCTTGAGGGACTTACAAGGCTACTAAATGTATTTTTTCGACATCACATAAATACCCTAAGCAGACATTTTAAACACTATAATACATGGCTGCAGTGAGTTTGCGAGGTAGTACTGTGTTTCAGCATCTTATGTTCATTTTTTTTTATTATTATTAGTATTCAGATATTTAGATTCCTTAATGTGGACGAAGAAGGCCTTGACAGGCTGACATGGTCCTTCTTGGGTCACGTGACGCACCTAAAGCGCACGGTCCAAGCTGACGTCATGATGAAATGATGAAGGGATGCATGCAGGGGGCTTGTGGGCCGCTGTAGTGTTTGCGGGAAGCGTCTGCTGGACTGGAGTGACATTTTTACGCTGTTCGAGCCGCACTGCGTTCTTTACTATCAGAGAGCAAAACACACACGCGCGCGTTTGCGCGCCAGAACGTATGCGTTCTAGCGCTCTGAGCTCAGCATGGAGCTAAAATATAGGTTCCTTCCGTGACCACACTGGTTAATGAACTAAACAGCCTGAGAAAAGCATGAAAACAAACTAGTAATAGAGGTGCATTGGTGACGCTGGAAGTGGACAGTATGACTTCATTTTGCATGCATGGTTTTAAAAAGGCTCTTTGACGCGCAGATTCACGTGCAGACGTGCAGATTTTACACACATACACATACACATTTACCCATTCATTTTTCAGTCCGCGCATTTATCTTTGCACAGTGCACGCTGTGACTGACAGTCTGCAAGCTTG